>JXTB01000006.1:939708-1011296 GCA_002914805.1 Parasponia andersonii
ATTATTTTCAGCCATACTCATCGAAATATGATCGAAAATTTAGACCAGGTAATCGAAAATGCATCGAAAAAATGTCGGAATGAAGTGAAAAATTTCTAAATCGTCTTCTACTACAAATGCCCTAAATTAAAAAAAAAAAAATCCTCAAATTAGATTTAGCTTACCTTCTTTTGGGGACTCATTTTTCTCAAGACAGATTTACGATCTTTGGCACGACGAGATTTCGTCTTCCTCGGTTAACGACGCGATGATTCTTGGCTCTTCAGAGAAGGAGACGAAAGAGAGAGTTGGAGAGAGAGAAAGAGAAATGAGGAGTTTAAGGGGCGAAGAGGCATATTTTCTCTTAGGTATTAGTAAGGGTATTTTCGTCCGTAAGCATATTTTTCAAATGTTTTTTAAATTGTGCATATGGGCCAAAATAAGGGTATTACGGAGCATATTTAACCTAATTTCCCTTTGTATACGTATTTTTCTGATTATCTACCCAGTTTGTAAAAATCCATGTCAACTAAGATGGAATAAACTAGTACGAATCATATATTTTTCCGAGTTTATATTATAGATTATATGTATTTTGAATATCAATATTAGAGATATTGCGATATCTAGATGCTGATTAAAAACATAATACTATGCATGTATGGACGAGATAGGACATCCTAACCTCTATGGATCTGGTCCGATCCTTTTCGCTAGAGTAAGAGATTTGGTCCAAATTTCTCTTTTTGAAGAAAAATATAAGGCAACAGCATATAGACTGTTGAAACAAGTGCTTGCACATTCAACACCTACTAAATAATGACACTTTCTTCCTCACTAACCTTTTCCCAAATCATGACATTAATTTGTGATGAGTAATTCGTACTATTTTGGGATATTTCATGCCATACATTTAGTTCTTTTAAAGTCATTAATAGTTGGTAGATCGTTAATTACTTGAAAAATCTTTTTTTTTTTAATATAACATATTTATAAGCCAATGATGGGGCAATCAACGAAAGAAAAAGAAATATTTTTTTGCTTAAAAAAATAAATATATAAATAGAATATGAATTCTCGACTTCATTTTTTAGTACCTTTATATCTTAATTGAAGTTTTTTTTTTCCCTCTATTAAATTGTTAATGGTTCTCATAATTAATAAATTACCTTATATAACGAGAATTACTTGTCTTTGGCATGAGATGCAAGGATATAATTATATAGCAATTGAAGCACCACATGGAAATCTATTTGGAATGTATAGCAAACAAATAAAAAGAGTACTTTAGTTACGTATTCCAAAATTGGAATTGATAATAGTAGGTAATTTTATCTAATTTTTAATATCAATACATATCATAAGTAGTTATTATTATTTAATTGGTGAATGATATTGAATTTATTTATAGTATTTTTCAATATATAATGTATTTGTTTCAATATACAACATATTTCGATATTAAAAATTTAGTAAACTAATTGAAATACTTAGCATTATCCTTTTACAATATCAATTCTAATTAGTCAAAAGTGTCTAACTAAATCCCGATTATAAAAGAAAAACTATTACTAAAAGTAATAAAAAAACAAATATTTCATAAAATAGTAAATAAATACTCATAATTGATAGTAAATTTCAATTTATTTTCATTCAATTAAAAAAATATATTCTCACTTTTACACTCTGTATTTTGACACATTATTCAAATTATATATTGTGTCTTAATTATTGTCAGCATTGACATTAAGATTTGATATCTGTTACAAATTAATATATTGACACTAATTTATAGAGCAGTTAATTTATCAAAGTTCTATTTAAAAAATTGAAAATAAATCACATAAAAACTAATGTGAGAATAAATTTATTAAATTATCTTGATAAATTAACTGTTCTAAATTTGTTCTAAATTAGTATTATGATATAAATTTATAACAGATATTAAATTTGAATATCAATATTAAAAATAATCAAAAAAAAAATATAAACAGAAAAAAAAAATCAAAAATACAAAGTATAAAAATAAAATTATCGTCGGAAAAAACAACTCTTCTTTTTTATATTTTAAGGGGAAAAAAAAAAGAAATTAGAATTATGTTGCATCTCCAAGCTCGTTGGCTGGGAAGGCCCTGTCTGAGAAGACATTGTTTGGTACAATGGAAAAAGCAACTGAAAAGGTTGGTAAAAGTAGACGCATAAGGTAGCAACAAAAGAACACGTCACATCAATTACTTTTATTTACCTCTCTCTTTGTTTGCTGAGAAACGAAGAAAAATTAAAAATTAAAACTATAAACAGAGGAAAAAAAAAAAAAAAAGGCCTGAAAATGAGAGAGGGAAAGGGTCCGGAATATGTGAGCGGTTGTTGTCTTGTAAGATTAGATTTTCTCTCGCCATCGCTTTCTACCTTTTCTTACTGAAAAAGACCATATAGTAATATGGCACTGCAAAATCTACGGCTTAGAGCACCGAGTCATTGACTCACAAACTTCCTGGACTCGTTCCGACTCGGTCATCATTGCACTAGAATCCACTCTCCAAAGCCAACTGTAAATACAGTAATGTATATATGGCCTTTTCTCATTGGAATACAGAATCAAATTCAGCTGTGTTTGGTATAAAGTATAAACACGCTCAAACCTAAGCCTATATATTTATTCCAAATCATTTTTGGTTTTTTTAATTTTAGATCTTTCCGGTTTTTGCTTAGACAATATATATTACTTCTTTTTTTTTTTTTTTAAAAAAACATAATATATAGTATTGTTTTTGAAACGTGAATTAAAATTGCGAGAATAGAATAAAAGATTGATGAATTTGGCATGAATCTTGCCACAATAAATGGTTAAAATGTAATACTTTTTGTTTTGACTAAAGTTAAAATGTAATACTAAACTCTACTATTCTTTTATTACGAAGTTAATTATGTGACTCCAAGTATAAATTATTTTATTACGTAATGTAAGGTAGTACATAACTTATAAATCTAACCCAAGTTGCTCTTGAACTATTTAATAGGTCTTAATTAGTTAAATTGAAAGTTACTTCATTTTCAAAAAGGATTACTTTTATATCATGTGTTCCATGACCATAGAATATCATTAATTCATATTTGCATGAAAGTGATTTGAATTAGAGTGACGTAATAAGATTAAATGCAATTTAGAGAAGCAACAAAAGAAAGCGGGGGAGATGGATCTACTTAAGCGAGTGTGGTCTTCTACTACTAAACAAGGAATTGACGTGGCACATGCCTATAGGCTATAGGCTAAAGCACAAGGATGTGATTGAGCAACTATTAGCTGTGGTAACTTGTTTGAGTCAACTCTTTTTTTCCTGAATTTCACAAGTCATACACACTCATATATATATATATATATATATATGTACACACACTAATTACTATGCTAAAAACGAAAAATAGAAAAGACCAAATTACACGTAAGCAGTACAGTAACGCTGACTGTCACTTTTGGCGCACTCAAAGTAAGTGGACACAGCATCTCTCACTCTCTTATTTATTTATTTATAAAAAAAAAACTATAACAATGATCACAAAATGGTACTGAAGAAGAAAGATCTTCGGAGTTGATATTAAATTTTGCACAGAATCTATACTCGCCACCTGTGCTTTCCTTCCCAAATGCACTTCTCTTTTAGTGGACCCCACCCCAATTCCCCACGTGGGCCCCACCTTACATCACTACCAACAACAACAACAGCAACCTTCTTCCGTCTGAGCAAAAAAAAAAACAGCAACCTCCTTCTGTAGTCCCTCTCTTCTCTCACTTCCTCACTTCTTTCTCCAATAAATAATTCAAGCCTCTCACCCTCTTACAATACTAAATTTTATTATTGCAACTCTTTATTTTTTTTTTTCTTTCGTTTAATTTAGCCAAAAAAAAAAAGAAAAAAGAAAGAAAGAAATAAATAGACATCTATAATCTGTTAAATAAAGAATCGTTTTTTAATTTTCTTTTTAATTTTTAATTTTCTTTTTTAAGTTGTTTTTTTTTGTTGTATATGCTATAGCCGGCGATGCCTACGCCGGTAAGTGTAGCCAGGCAATGTTTAACGCCGGAGGCGGCCAACGCGCTAGACGAGGCGGTGGCGGTGGCGCGCCGCCGCGGCCACGCCCAAACGACGTCGCTCCACGCCGTCTCGGCGCTCCTCTCGCTGCCCTCGTCGTCGTCGCCGCTACGCGACGCGTGTGCGCGTGCCCGGAACTCGGCCTACTCGCCTCGCCTCCAGTTCAAGGCACTGGAGCTCTGCCTCAGCGTCTCGCTGGACCGGGTCTCGTCGACCCAGCTCGCCGACGACCCGCCCGTTTCGAACTCGCTCATGGCCGCCATCAAACGCTCCCAGGCGAACCAGAGACGCCAGCCCGAGAATTACCACCTCTACCACCAGATTCCGCAGCAGTCTTCCTCCATTGCCTGCGTCAAGGTGGAGCTCCAGCACCTGACACTGTCGATTCTCGACGACCCGGTTGTCAGCCGGGTCTTCGGCGAAGCGGGTTTTCGGAGCTCCGAAATAAAGCTCGCTATCTTAAGGCCCTTCTCACAACTCCTCAGGTACTCCCGATACAGAGGACCCCCTGTTTTCCTCTGCAACTTGACAGAGTACCCTCCTCATCCGGGTCACCGGAGCTCCGGCTTATCGTTCCCGGGTTTCGCCGGATTCTTCTCTGACGGCGATGGGAACTGCAGGAGGATAGGGGAGGTTCTTGGCCGGAACCATGGGAGGAATCCTCTGCTTGTGGGTGTATGCGCTTACGATGCGCTGAGGAGCTTCGTTGAGGCTCTCGAGAAGAGGAAAGATGGCGTTTTGCCGGTTGGGCTATCTGGGTTGTCTGTAATTTGTATCGAAAACGAAGTTTCGAGGACGATAATGGAGGATTCCGATGAAGGGTCTCAAAATTTGAAGCTAAAAGAGGTAACTCAGCTGGTTGAGGAGTGCTCCGGGCCCGGTTTGGTTGTCAACTTTGGAGATTTGAAGGCATTCGTGGATGAGAACACGACCGTTGATGTTGCAGTAGTGAGCAATGTGGTGGACCAAATCACGAGGCTCATGGAGCTCCACTCCGGAAAAGTATGGCTAATCGGGGCCACGGCCAGCTACGAGAGCTATCTCAAGTTTGTGAGTCGGTTTCCTTCGATTGAGAAAGATTGGGACTTGCAGCTTCTTCCCATAACTTCTCTGAGATCTTCCACCATGGCTGAATCTTATCCCAGGTCTAGGTAATTAAGTAAAGATTGCCTACCTTTTACGTATTATTATTCTATTAATTTTCTTGTTTGATAGTTTGCCATGATTTATTGCTTTGCTGGACTTTCTTAACTATTAAATAATATATATTCTTATGTAAGTGTCACACAAAAGTGCTTTGTTTGCTTGCGAATTATAAAAATTCATCGTCTAAATCTTGATCTTTATATCCCAAGGGACTTTGTGAAGGCTAGGTCCATTAGGGCATGTTGTTTGCTTGCTAACTTCAAAAGTTAAAAACTCAGTACATTTGACTTTCAATTTTTTTTTTTGGATTTTTAAGTGGACACGTCTTAATCCCTGGAGGGTTGAGGTTGTTGACCTCCTGGTCTACTTCAGACAGATTTACTATTATTTATTTGTCCAAGTGATTGCTGTGGTTAAGTTTGATTGGGTATGTGGAGATACACGTCCTAGAAATTTAATCCTAAAATTATGGTATATGCTGTTATTCATTAACTGTGTTCTTTATCGTCTAGTCTACTTAGTACTTATCTACACCTTTGTTCCCTAAGAATAGAGAGATTTTTCTTTTTTTAAATGAAAAAAAATCCTGCTTTTAGGTTAGTTTTAGATAGCCTTTAACATGAAGTTTTGGGATATGTTTGTACACACCCATATTCCACCGCGCCCTTTGTCGTTGCTTGCTCATATTCCACCATGTATACTGATTAAGAAGTTAAATTTGGCATAATTATTACGCTTTTTGTTGACAACGAAATTAGTATGGGGCTCCAGCAGCATGTGGTGACTGGTAATATCCACTTTACTGGTACTAAGCTGCATGTACAGCAGTCTAGTTAAGTGTTTTCTCTCTTTAGTCTTATAGAACTAAGCACAAGGAACAGTGATGGGGTTTAACTTGAGAGCCATGTTACTTTGCGTTGTCTCTTATCCTACAATGTTTTCCCTTTATTAAACTTAAAATTTTTGTCATTGACACTTTTTCCTTGGGTGTGATTTGAAACATAGTTTCTCTTATTTCTAATTTTGTTTAGTATTTTGACGATATCATGTTCATTGGGTCTCATTTTTATGCCTTGATGAATATACAGCTTGATGGAGTCATTTGTTCCGTTTGGCGGGTTCTTTTCAGCACCATCTGATGTAAAGTTCCCTTTAAGCAGTTCTTTTCAATGCCCGTCTCGCTCTCTGCAGTGCAGCGATAATTCAGAGCACGACGTATCTGATGTATCAAAGGGAGGATTAACTTCTTCAGTTGCAGAACAGTGCCAGTCTAGCTTGCCTTCTTGGTTGCAGATGGCAGCTCTTAATGCTAAGGGACCGGATGTGAAGGTGTGTATCACTTTAAAAAAGGATTTTGTCAGGTTTCATCATAGCTTTACTAAGTTATAGCAATTTGAAGCTCAAAATATAAAAGGAAACAGCAAAAGGAAAATAGTCTTCGAGATGTCTTGTTAAAAACTAGAATGCTTGACAGCTTAGGTTGCATTGTTTCCCAATATTTGTGTGAAAACCAGCTTTTATCTCTTCAGTGCAGACCAAAGATGGTGGAGATCTATTGAATGTCAGAGTTCCAGGACTGCAGAAGAATGGGGATAAGGCATTCCAGCATCTTCGTCATACTAGACAATTGCCTGAAGAAAATTTTTTTCCAACTATAGTTGGGTTCCGGTCTGCCCAAAAAAAGAGGGATTGTGCTGCTACTCTGAGCAGTTTCACCGTGGATGTTTCTGCAGATGGAACCAAGCACATGGATTTGAATTCATGCGTACCGACAGATGTTGAAAAGATATCTGCATCACAAGAAAGCATTCCTCGCCCTGTGCTTTCCAAAGAGAAGACTGAAAGTTTTTCATCTGGATTATGGGAAAAGCCTTCAAAAGATGAGGATCTTGAGTCAGGTGGCGCCAGGTCTCCTCCTTGCAGTATGTCCAATTCAAGCATGGGTGACGGAAATCAAACATCTCCTGCATCCGTGACTTCTGTGACCACAGACTTGGGGCTGGGAATTTGCTTTTCCAGTGGTTCTAACAAGTTGAAGAAACGTGAAAATCAAAGGCCCATAGATCTTCAGCAGGACATCGCAGGTTGTTTCCCGGAAAATGTTGATTTAGCCAATGCCTATCCATTTAATCATACTGCTCAATCGTCATCATCCTCAAGTCCTGGCAATCGCAGACAGTTTGATCCAATAGATGTCAAGATGCTCTTCAGAGCTCTCTTTGAGAGGGTTGGCTTACAATGGGAAGCTATTAGTGTTATTTGCCAAACTATAGTCCGTTGCCGAACAAGAGAAAAATTCCAGGGAGCAAGTCAGAGGGGTGATATATGGTTGAATTTTGTTGGACCTGATAGGTCTAGCAAGAAGAAAATTGCTTTTTCTCTTGCTGAGGTTCTATATGGAAGCCAGGAGAACGTGATCTGTGTGGATCTGAGCACTGAAGATGAAATGATCCGTTCAGAGACAAATGGTTACGATGTAAAATTTAGAGGCAAGACTATTGTTGATTGTATTGCTGGGGAAATGTACAAGAAACCTTTGGCTGTTATCTTCATTGAAAATGTCCACAAGTCTGATGTACTGGTTCGAAATAGTTTATTGCGGGCCATTTCAACTGGTAAATTTTCAGACTCCTATGGAAGAGAAGTCAGCACGAATAACAAAATCTTTTTGACAACTTCAGCATTCTCGAAGGACCATAATATTCAGGTTTCCAAGAAGGAATCATCCAACTACTCTGAGGAAAAAATATCGAAAGCGAAGGGTCGGCCACTGAGGATTGTGATTGAAGGTGCAACAAGAGATAGTGGAGTAAGCCAAAGTGGGATAGTATCTGTAGGCATTTCAAATCCAGTCTTAGTGAACAAAAGGAAGTTGATTGGTGTCGGTGAACCTCTAGAGCAGCATGACAGCTCAGAGATGGCCAAACGGGCTCACAAGACATCATCTGGGCATCTAGATCTTAACCTTCCTGCTGAAGAAAATGAATTGCAACAGGAAACAAACGAGGGAGGCTCTGAAAATGACTCTGTTTCTGAGAACTCCGAGGCTTGGTTACAAGATTTCATTGATCAGGTGGATGAAACAGTGGTTTTCAAACCGGTTGACTTTGATTCGTTTGCTGAGAAAATCTTCAAGGAGATAAAAAATAGCTTCCACAAGTCTGTTCATTCAAAGTGTTCGCTAGTGATCGAGTCAAAAGTCATGGAACAATTACTCGCAGCCGTGTATTTATCAGATGGGTATAAAGTGGTACAAGATTGGGTGGATCAAGTTCTCAGCGGGGGATTTTCAGAAATCCAGAAAAGGCACAACAGCCTTACCATTCATTCTGTGGTAAAACTAGTTACTTATGAAGGCCTTAACTTAGAGGAGCAACCCCAAACAGTTTACCTTCCACCTAGAATCATCATAAACTGATGCAGTATATAGAAAGCTTTCTTTCTTTCTTTTTTTTTTTTTTTTTTTTTCCCCTGTAATTATAGCATAATATAGCACCTAGTTTTAGCCGCTTGTCTTAGGCTTTGTCAATCGTCATAATTTGATTTGGTTTCGGTTTATGCTTTGTGTATGATATGTAATTTGCAGCTAGTCTGTGATTTTTATCCTTTTTATGTACTAAATAAGCTTAAGCTGTTAGTTCCTTTTGTTAAGTTTTGCTTCCTTTGATGGCTTATTCTGCTGTATAAAAACTCGTTACAAAATTTTGGCAAGAATTATGTAATTTCTCTACCTGGAATGTAGTTTAGTGAGCTTTCTCAGCTTCTTGGTCATGTAACAGGATATTTAGGCAACAACAAGATGCTTCTCTCACATTCATATTCCTTAACTTCTATTTATACCAGTAACTACATGCCACTATCGTGACAAGAGAGACAAAGTTAAATGATTTAAAAAGAAGATTGTTACTTAAACTGTTTGGTGGCAGATAGTTTAGTTTGAACTTTCTTAGAATGCATTTGCTTGTTGAGTACGTCTAATGAGATTCGGAAGGAAATATATATTGTTATAAAAAGGGAGAATCTCTTTATTTCTTTCCCACGTAACAAATAAATAATAGTTCCTTGAGAAAAATATAGAAAAATAGAATGAGGCATAATTAAGTGTTCAATAAACCTACTTTATAGTTTAAACAAACTAGTGTACATGCAACTAGAAAAAGAATGATTAGAGAAAACAAGAATTGAGAACATAGACAGGGAATAACACAATAGAATCTAATACCATTCAGTATACTTTTTTTTTTTTGGTGTATTAGTTAAACACTATTGCTCGTATTATTTCAAAGTGTCGTATGAAGTTAAATTATACAAAATCACCATCAAACATATTATTGTATTAAAATAATTCAATATGGTGTATAATATGCCATACCAAAGATGCCGAAAGTGGCTTAGGTTCTTGCAATTCATCATGCTTATGCCATTATTCCTATCTTAGAAATGATAGAACAGAACCCATCCGCTTTGTTCTCTTTCAACCAAACAAACTCGTTGGATTCACTTCCAATTTTTTTTATTTAAAATACAGATAACGAGAAAGAAAATTATATAGACTTATATTTATGTATATATATATATACATAATTGGGTATAAATATTTGTATGTTCTTTTATTTTTGAAATTTATTTTTTTTAAAAAAAGATATTAGAAATTTTGTTACCATTTTTTTTTTGAAATTTTTGGTAACAACTTTTAAAAACAAAAAATAAAAACAAGCTTGCCAAGCAAAATTCTAAAAAAAAAAAAAATTCCATTTTTCTGTTTAAAAAAAACAAAAAAAAAAATGAATCTAAACAAGCCTAAACTAATAGAAAAAATAGTAGTTATAAGAAATGGTCAATCTTTTCACCTATTTAATGAAGGAACTTTTTTTTTCATTTATTTGTTAATTAGTTGTTTTTAAGTAGATGAATTTTATGTATGCATATCAATTTTATGCACAATATATTACGAAGTATATCAATTTTGATACTGATATATTTATGTTTTTCTATATATATATATATATATATATAAATATATATATAAACTCGGCCATGTCTTAATAGTTTTTAGAAAATAGACGATTCCATAAGGATCCAAAATTGTGAAATTTAGGCTTAGCTCCTGCTTTTTGTCTTATATTCCAATAATACCTGTTTTTCACTTGGGCTGCTTACAAAAACACAGGTCCAAAGTTTAAAAATTGAAAATTTCCGAATTTATTTAAAACAATATCATTTTAAAAAATATATTTAGAAAAATAACACTTTCAAAATATTTATGAAAATAACTCTTTATTTATTTATTTTTTTCAAAATTAATTCTTTGCAAAGATACTCAAGGTCATCAATCGGGTTACTCGGTATAGGCATCCAATCATCTAAGGTAATTAGACTTGTTACCTCAAGTAACTTGACCGGATACTTTAAGTACCTTATCATAAATAGTGGTATTTTTAAATATATTTAATAGTGATATTTTTCTATATTTTTCATGATTTATCATAAATTTTAAATCCAAAATTTTTCATTTATTTTTAAATTTTACCATATAAAATCAAAATTTTAATTTTGTTAGTCTTGTACATGTCTTTTAAGTTTATTTCAAATGTAAAATATGTATGACATACATTTATATTATAAATATTTTCTTATTGTATGTATTTATAGTGTAAATATATATATATATATATATTTATAGTATATGTTTTTATAATGTTATACCCGTTTTTAGGAGTAGTTTTAATATATAAAATATGTACCGTAGTATACTTACATGTATAAAGTACATATGGTGCACATTTCTCTAAAAATGAATATAAATCTATTAAAAAGGTTTTTTTTTTTGTAAAAAGGTTGTCTATATAAAAATACTTAATAAAAAGGGTATTATGTACTATTTCCCAATAAAAAAGGGATTTTATAACAAAATGACCGAATTATAAGCCAATTTTAAGTAATTATCTGATTTTCAAATATTTAAGCAAAATAACCGGTATATCAGTACATATACTGATTGTAAAATATGATGCACCTAATATTAAAACTAATAGTATATAGATAGATATATCAACTATAAAAATACATATAATTAGACATTTAGTTATAAAAAGGAAAGAGTAAACGGACATTATTAAACCGAAGTGTTAAAAGAGAGGACACTCACTCGAATTTGCGAAAAGAAGAAATATGAACAGTACGGCCCAACCCAAATGTTTAGTGCAAGATTTGGAGTTTGATGCAAAAGAGAACCAAATTGGGGGCCCAATACAGACACAAGTCATTACTTATTTTCGAAGGTAAACTATAATAGGGCTTTCTGAGTGGTCAGTAGGTTTTGAGCCCAACGCTGGCGAGTCGATCTGCTTCGCTCAGAAGTAATAGCAATTTATTACTATTTATTTCATTCCATTTCCCATTAGAGCCCACTTTGATTTGCTTTGTATACCATGGCTTCCGCCATTTCTTCTTCCAGACCTCGCACCGTCGAAGACATCTTCAAGGACTACACCGCTCGTCGCTCCGCTCTTATTCGCGCCCTCACCTACGGTACCTGCTACCTCTCTCTCTCTCTCTCTATATATATATATAATACGTTTGGTGAATGCAAATGACGCCATTTTTGGTTTTTGTGGTTCCAGATGTGGATGAATTCTATACCCTCTGCGATCCAGGTTTGGTTCCATATTCGCTTTCTAATATGCTCCCTCTTTCTCGAGTTTTTCTCCCAGTAAAGCGATGATCTGAGTGTGTATATCGTCATTTTGGGCCTTTTGACTTGTGAACCTGTCAGATATTGAGGCCGGGGAGATCAAAATGTGGGTCCTTGATGGGTTGGGGTAGTGGTCGCATTCAAGATTTCATGGGGTTGAAACATTTCAGACATGAATTTGGGGTTCAGATTCGGAAAATTCTTTTCTTTTCCTGCATTTTCTCGGAGAGTTCTTTTTATTATAATTCGTAATTTTAGGGTTTTAGGAATTCGTTTACGAGTGTTATTAGTTTTAAAATGGGAATTTGGGTTGTGTTAATTTAGAACATGTTTGCTGCATTTTGATTTGGAAGCCATAAATTTACGAGATTGTGTTTGATTCTAGAGAAGGAGAATTTATGCTTTTATGGACACCCAAATGAGACGTGGGAAGTGGGTCTCCCGGCGGAGGAGGTTCCGCCGGAGCTTCCCGAGCCCGCGTTGGGCATAAATTTTGCGAGAGATGGGATGAAACGTAAAGATTGGCTATCATTGGTTGCGGTTCATACCGATTCGTGGTTGCTCTCTGTGGCTTTCTACTTTGGTGCTCGGCTTAATCGCAATGAGAGGTTTGTTGCTACTTCCATTTAACTCTTGGTAAATATTTTTTTTCTCTGGATCTGAAATTTGGTTTGGATTTTCCATTATGGCAAATGTCACTGGTAGTTGTAGTAGTGTCCTTTCTCTCTGTAATTTGTACCAATTTTTTACTTCTAATGCACTCCCTTATAAGTTTTCTTTTTGGTTTAGTCATGAAGAGTAATATTTATTTTTTGATGCTGTTATCCTTCTTTTATCCTTGTATGCCGCTTGAGTGCTGTTCATGTGAAAGTTTCATCATATCGGTCTCTTTTGAAATTTATAAATTATGTCTCTGATGATGGGAGAATGGTCCTATTTCTGGGAAGAGGTTAGAGATATGGTAGCTGGCTATATGTTATAGTTTTCCTGTAAAACACTACTTAAGAAGCATCTATTAGCGCAATGGCCTCATATAATTTAAATGGAAATATGCTGGTTTGTTAGCCTGTTGAGATTAGTTCTTAATTGTTACTTGTATATATGGCATAAGGTTTTGGGTAACCTTGTGTTATTCTCCTATGTCTTTTCAATGAATAATTTACTATCTAATATCTATCCAAAATATGGAAAATGTGTACTGCAAGACGTCAGGACTAGATTGCGTTCTTTAGTGTTCCCCTGTTACTAAGTTACTTTGGCAAGGAAAGTTCATGTGTTGGTATAATTTTGTTCTTATTAGTTAACAAATGACTCCCTTGTTTTTAATTTTCTGGTGCTTGGAATCGAATACAGTATGAGTTTTTAATTACTTTATTACATTTTGTCCTCAAGGCTGCTATTAGACAGCTTTGTTTCATGCCTCGTTTTCTCTTGTTTCTCATATTGTCGTGTTCAGAGAATCATAAAGAAGAGCTCATCGGTTCTCTCTTAACAGGAAGCGTCTGTTCAGCTTGATAAATGATCTGCCCACACTATTTGAAGTTGTAACGGGAAGGATGCCACCGAAAGATAAACCTAGTTTGGATAGTGGAAGCAAGTCCAGGAACAGTACGAAGGTGAAATTGTTAATCCCTGTCGCTTCACTTTGATGGATGATGCACTGATTAGTGTCCATATAGGGGTGATGTTTTAATGGAGATTTTTGCTTTTACTCCATACATGGGTACTTTAATTTGGGCTATTGAATTTTAATCTAATGACTAAAATAATATTAGTAGATTTACTAAAAAAAATTATTATAATTAATATATATATATATATATATATATATATATATATAGGTTGCCAATCCAATAGGTATTTTTTTTTTTTACTTATGGGTTGATATTTTTTTTTATCCGTTGGATCACCATCTAATGGTGAACCAATGGTTATAATGAAGTGCATGAAAAGACGTGCATCATTAATGTTCTTTCTTTCTCTTGCTTTTTACAATAAAAAAATGTGCATGCTAAATTTTTGTTGGCCAAATTGATACCTATGCATAAGTAAAAAAAAAAATACTTATTGGATTGGTGCCCATAGATTGCCAATCCAATAGATATTTTTTTTTTACTTATATTGATGCCCATATATATATATATATAAATAGGTAATTTGATGAATTGGTCAATTTATTTTATTTTATTTTTTTATAAGAAAATGAAACTAGCAAAAAATACTAAATAATCCCAAATCACTTCAACTATCTTATTCATTGGGGGAAAAAGAAAAAAAAAACAGCAACAAAAGATGTACAAATTTTAAGCTGTGCGGCGCATAATTTTTTTTAAAACAAATTTTCTTTCAATGTAATTATTTTATTTATTTTTTGTTATTTAAGAAAATTTATTCATAATATGAAAGTTATGCTATCTTAGATTTTATTGGTAAAATTTTTTTTTATGAAATATTGAAGATACAATAGTACATATAGTTTTAAATTAAAGGTAATTAAAAAATTAAATTTTTAAAAAGGAAATAAATAAAAAAGAATTAGAAATTAGTATATTGAATAAGATGACTTATTATTGTAGGTATAAATAAAAAAGAATTAGAAATTGATATATTGAATAAGATGATTTATTATTGTAGGTTTATTTCTAAACTAGTATATATTTTAAGTCTGTTTTTTTTTTCCAGCTATGCCTTTTCTTATTCCAAATTGGTCCTGATAGCCCACATGTTTTTGCAGAGATCCAATGACAGAGAAATTAGGAGCAATTCTAAATTATTCGATGATGATGAGGACGAGCATGGCGATACCCTATGTGGAAGCTGTGGTTCAAATTACAACGGCGATGAGTTTTGGATTGGCTGTGACATCTGCGAAAGGTGGTTCCATGGAAAATGTGTGAAGATTACACCAGCTAAGGCTGAAAGTATTAAGGAGTACAAATGCCCGTATTGCAGTACAAAGAGAGGCAAGCAGTAGAGGCCCATGAAAAAGCTTTATGAGGTAGTTAAACCTCGTTCTACTGGTCCAGGTTATCATTGTAAATCAGTGATAGTAATCTAGTGGTTTTTTTTTTTTTTTTTCTTTTTGTTTACTGGGAGTCTTTTCCTTGGTATGTAATTCACTTATCCACACAGATGCTAGATGCTCTTTGGCACTAGTAGATTTGATTCATTCACTCTCTGGATGCATTTTCCCCTTCTGAACTCTTATTTGTATTGTACAATGTTATTACTCCTCCAAAATCTTTAATATATTATCTTGGGAGATGTAAAACTTATATGATTTTCTTGCTTTATATGCGAAATTGGCTGTTTAAAGATGAAGTAGACACTTGGCCCCGTTTGGCAGACCGGATAAAGGACCGTACTGGGCTATATTTTAGCCTTGATTTATGTTTTGATGTCATTCTTGTGATCTGGACTAAATAGTACAAGGCTTTAATTAAGATCGCTTTGAAAATGGGTGAAAATTTTCCGGACCCACCAGCTCATTGAACAGTACAGTAACAAAGTTTCCAACGGCATCATCTCCAGCAACTTCGTCGGAGAACTATCTCCATCCACCTCGCTGTTGCCGGCGACATCCCTACTTCAAAACAAGTTTAAGTGAAGACCTGCAAGTCTCAATGAATTTCATCTCTACGTTAATTTTTTTTGTATTTTGAAATGTTTTGTTTTGTTCCAGTTTATTTTGGATCATGGACATCATCACAAGGGTAAAATTGGTAAATATCCATTTTCAAAATCATATTTTCGTCGATACTTCTTTTTTAGTTTTATTTTATACATAAATATTTTTAGAGAAATATAAACTACCGTTATTTTACAAATGAATGTCGATACTTATTTTTTAGTTTTATTTTATACATAAGCATTTATAGAGAAATATAGATTACCGTTATTTTACAAATAAATGTACACCACTATCTACATTTCATGCATTACATATATATACTGTAATATATTTCATGAATAAAAATTGCATTAATAATTGACACATCTTAAAATTTATAATGAAAATATAAACCGTAGCAAAATTTATATTGTAAATATATATCATTTATATTTCCACATAAAATGTGTACTTCATAAATAAAATTTACATTGTAAATGTAAATTATTCATATTTTTATATAAAATATAGACTATAAAAATTGATACTTTTGTTAGAAAATTTTAAAATAAATATTTATGAAAATAAGTTTTAAAAGTAATTATTAAGCGAAAATTTCTCTTCACCTGAACATCCTTGGTTTGTTGTTTTGGGTTTAATTTAAATTTCTTGATTCAATATTGAATACTCCAAAAACTATACTAAATATTTGAAAAAAAGTAGTAATTATCTAATTCATCCAAATACTAACTACTTTTCAATCTAATCCAGTCAGTTCAATCCGGTGTGTGCTAAAATTGTTCAGGTTTCACCTTTTTATTTTAGATGGGAAAGCACTAAGCAAACAAGCCTAAAGCTCTACAGTTAGTAGATATATGTATGAGACTATACACAAGTCAGAGAAATAGAGAACACTTTATTTGTACAATGTATTTAAAAATAGAAATAATAAATGGAATCCTCGTATGCTTCAATTGTGTATTAAGATAATATGAAAAGGCTCGTGACTTTCGCTAGTGGCATGACTTGGTAATGGCATAAAACGCACTTGTAAAAGGTTTGGCAAGCCAACGACATACAAAATTAAATGTTACTCAATAACCACCACCACGTCCTGGAAAAAAGAAAAAGAAAAAGAAAAGGAAAAAGATAAAGAAAAAATAATATTATAAATCAGTCAAGTTCTGTGTTTTCTATAAAGTATTAGCAGTCAGTTTTGAAATGCTCTCTTGAATATTTTATTCTAATATTAGCCACGTTGTTTTATTTGAACAAGTTTAAATGTGGAGGGATTACACTATCTAGCTATATTTATCTTCTATTCTGTGTGGTATTGTGTAAATTATAGGTTAAGGACAAGGACGGATTTTTTTTTTTTTTTCATTAAAAAAACAATAAAATTATATATTTTTACCACTCTATCAATATTCGTTTCCAGCTTTTTTAAGATTTATTATGAAATTTATTTATAACTAGTTTAATTAGGATTCGAATCATTTCCCACGTACATTTTTAAGAATCTTAAATTAATTGATTTTTTTTCTTAAATTTTAAATATATTATAAAAATAACAATATTTCAGAAAAAAAATTGAAAATGTTAAGAAAAAAATGAAAATGTTAATTAATTTCTGAGTCACGAGGTTCCGTTTATTTCCCTCTACTTGGAATAGGAATACCTGAGACCTCAAACCAGAAATACTCCATGAAATTATATCATATTTCCCCAGTGTTTATCATATGCCATTTATAAGTGACTTTAGATAATGTTGAGAATATGATTCAGTCATTTTCGTACGTTTTTAGGATCATTGCAAGCATATGTTTTGAATTACTCAGAATATTATATTCAGGCTTTCAGCTGTGATGCAATATTGTCACTGGCAAGATCCATTACAGAAGTAACAAAGCCAAAGCATTATAAATTAAAGTTAAATACACCAAATAATTTCAAAACAATATGAGGATCACGGGAAAGTTGTAAGACAATGAATTTAGGATGAAATTACGCCTTTTTTTTTTTTTTTCGTGCATGCATGAAAATTTTGATGCAAAAGGCACAGAAACAATCAAATATACATTAAACAGATGCAAACATAATCCAATGCAAATATAATCCAAAGGCAATCTTCAGGAGAACTGGAAGAACAAGGTAATCCCACTTTTTCGTATCCAATAATATTCGACATTAGAATTAGAATAAAAGTACAACCCAATACGAATAAGAACACATCAAAAATATAAAAATAAAATGAAAAAATTACGTTGAGACCCTCTAGCTTGTGTCAGACTGACACTGATCATAACCCCTTGAACTAACATATATATATATATATATAACATTGACACCACCTCTCTCTCTCTCTCTCTCTCTATATATATATATATATATAAGACCCCTTTTACTAGTCAAATCTGACTACACTGTTATCTTTTGACAATTAAAATTTCTTTTAATGGTATACTCATTCTATCAAAAACAACATTTAAGTATTGTTTAATTTAAATGGATAGAATAACAAAGTTAAGTGGTCATATTTATTAATTTCTTTTTCTTTTTGTTATTTTTAATATTTCAGAGGATGTCTTTGTAATTGCATTTTATTAAGTGGGTGATATTGTAATTTTGGCTTAATTATTTTCAATATTTCAGAGGATGTCTAATTTTGGCTTAAATTAAGCGATGTGATCAATGTTGCTTTCCTAAATAAAACAATGGTAATATGGTATGAACAATTATAAAAACTTATTTATAATTTCCTTAAGGTAGAATTTGGAGAGTATTATGAGGGATAGGTAAGAAAGAGAGAATGGATAGAATCGTAGAAAGATAACTTCTAACGAGATGACAGATAACACATGTAAATTAAAAGATAGAAAAAGCGAAATAAAATAGGGCAAAATGGTAGGAGTCAATAGTGGAGAAAAAATAAAAAAGAAAAATGGTTGTTTAGTAGGAGAAAAAAGATTTAAAAAAAAAAAGATGCGTGGAGAAAATTATGGCAGGGTCCACCTAATTAACATGTGAGTTGAATTATTAAACTAACTTTGCCTAACGAACTTTAATAATAATGACATGGAGATAAAGTAGTAATTCTAAATCAAACTAGATTTTTTCCCCCTCTCTCTATTATATAAATATAGAAGAAAAATGTATATATATATATATATATTTATTGTTGACGAAGGTTTTGTCAACAATGAATTTTATAAATTGTAAGATGTGGCTTGTGTATGAAAATAGTTAATTGATCAAAGCAAGTAAAGAAACAAGAATTTTATAATGGTTCGGCCCCAAAAAAGATGAGTCTACGTCCACTGTTATTCCACTATTTTCTGGACGATTACAAGAGAGTGCAGGGTATGTTCAGAAAGTGAGTCTCTAAGTTTTTCCCAAAAAGATCGATCCCCCACAGCAGCATTGATCTTCCCCTTATATAGGTGAAGGTAGTTCAATGTTTCCCGATTATGAAAACGGGTAAGTATATATTCAGAAAATATAATTTGCGTAACAATATAACTGGGTAATAACTTAAATAAAATGACAAGTTGATCTTGAAAGAGAAAATTTTGTTTCTCTTTTTTTTGTAGATTATCTGCTTGACGAAGCTTAGTCTAGTTTCCTTTTCATTCTAGTTGCACTTAACTCGTTCAGAGGAGGTCACACTTTATTCAGAGAGAGGTCGAATTCGACTTACTCGGAAGAGGCCGCACTTAACTTACTCATGCGACCTGTCACATCCTCTTAGTTGCTAATTTTCCCTTTTTAGCATTGACCATCATCTAGTTTTTAGACCGCACAAAAAATTGCCCCCTAGCTCCATTAGTTCTTTAGGACAAAATGGAGCTTCCTTCTTTGATAAGTGCTCGCTTTAAAAATGCGACGTCATAACTTAAGCTTGAGATCTTCGAAGAGTCGCCAACTTTCAAATCTCACCTTTTCAGGATCACGTGTACCTTTTTCTGACAGACGAAACTAAGTGTCACATTTTTTCAGAAGAATAGCAAAACTCGAGGAGATTTTCCCGTTTTCGAGTAGTCATGATGACAGTGATATTATCAGCTGTTATCTTAAATCGAGACATTTTGGATTTCAAAAAGATACGGACTTAATTTTCGGAAAACTTAACGCTCGTATGATCTTCGACCTTTAGATCTGAATATGAAATATCTTGATCTACGGTTGTTATTTAGCGATGCTAGGGACATATATATCGAAAATCAATCTGCCTTTTCTTTATCACTCAAACCCTATCGCCTCCTACTTCTCTCTCCTGAAACTCGAAGCGTCCACAAAGCAATCCTTCTGGCGTCGTTCTGTTTCTCAGCTCGCATAGCTTCATCATCTTCTCCGATGAAGTTATCATCACAATCTTTCAGACGTCATCTTAGTCCCTCCATCTTCGAAGAAAGGTTAGTATATATTCTCTCTCTCTTGTTCTTCGATTTTTCCAGAACTCTCATTTACAGATCTTATTTCTAGAAAATAGGAACAAATCATAAAGCGTAAATATTCTGAACATAAACTTTTCTCATATTCGGATGGACTGTAAAATGGAAATTTTTCAGAATTTCTCCATTAATTTATAGAATAGACTCTTTAGATGACTGACAGACAGACGAACTTGTAGAAGAATTTTAGGATCTGAAACCTTATTTTTTGAAAATCATAATCAGTCGAGTGACGAATTATCGAAGAACTGCTCGAATAATTTTTATGAATCCATAGATCGATTAGAAAAAATTCGATGAGCAGCTTGTTGATGCAATCCTAGGATGAGACCCCAAAACTGCTCGCATATAGCTAAGATCCCTGATACTCGCATAGGACTAAATCCATCCATATTTCTTTTCAGATATCTAATAGTGAGGATTTTAGGGAAGGGAATGCATTCTCAGAATCTTCTAATACCAGCATTAGCTCTATAAACCTCGAAGACCATCTTGGACCAGAATCTGAAGTGGAAATAACTGGAGTTAGGCAAAGTAGTCCTCGCATAGGTAATCTTCCTCAAGAGCAATGGCCTCGGCATATCAGAGATGCCCCTACATTCGCAACGGGTTATCAATATGTAGAGGGAGACTGGTCATGTACCAATGTAAAGACGAGCTGTTCAACAAACAAGCTCAGAAAAATCATTTGCAACTATAAAATCGACGTCCCTCTACGCCTTCCTACAGAGTTCAATCGACCACACATACCTCCTCGCGAAATTGTCTCATTCTCTGAAGCAGTTTTTAGATGCGGTGTCCACTTCCCACTTCATCCTTACATAAAATCAATCGTCGATTACTATGGAGTCGTCTCTTTTCAACTAACTCTAAACACTTATAGATACATGGTAGGTCTGTACAAACTATACCATAAACTAGGCTTAGAGACTCCCACTCTTGAAGAGTTCGCTTGGTTCTACTAAGTGAAATCAAACCCATCAGACTTCGACTTCTTTTATGCGAGTAAGTGGTTGAACCAAGTAATAAAAACAATCTACGAGGTCCACAATAACATGGGAAAATGGAAAAGTCTATTTTTCCACTTTGACTACACGGATAATAGTTTCTTTCAGAACCCTGGTAGGTAACTTTCAGCTTATTGCCTTTTCTACATAAATATATTATTCTGATTGCATTCGTATGTCATTGCAGATAATAGGGAAAGACTAGGTCTCTCCAAAGAGCAGCTCGCAAGGGTGTATAAAATAAACAACCTTCCGATCGAAGAATTTGATTAAAAGAAGCTTGGAATGTCCAAGAACTTAATTACTTGTGGACTGCTTCTAAGGGGAGCTGCCTTTCTAGATTCTACCCATCGTCCAACCAAACCCTCAAGCTCGAAGAAGAAGCCAAGGAAGCAAAAGGATAAGAGTGCCTTGTCTTCCAAACTTAGGAAACGAAAAACACCTGCCACTCCTACAATCTCAGAACCGTCATCTCTAGAAGCTGCATCGCCACCGATTTCTCAGCAATAAGAAGGTAGTTATTTTTCTTTTTCCTCTCATCGCATTATGTCACCTCACATGCTGACTCGCATATTTGTAGGAAATGGTTATTGACAGTGGACAGCGAGCACCGCCTTCCACTCTAGTGTCAATGGCAAAGTCCAAGACAACAGAGAGCACACCTCCTTCAATGACGAAAGGGAAAGAGAAGGTTGACACTTCAAAGAAACAAAAAGTCGCCTTCGAGGATATCCCAGCAAGCACACCTCCTCCTCAGCCTCCAACTACGAGCCAACCTGAGCCATCCAAAGAGACGGCCACTTCTTCTGAGGGACCAAGCCAGGTCGATGAGGGCGAGGAGCTTTTCACACTCCTTCGGCAACTGCTGGAGAAGGCTGGTATGAGCGAGGCCTTCATCGACCGTTTCACTTTTGAAGATAGTAGGGCGAGGATGAAGCGACAATCAGCCAAGGTTGCCTTCGGTTCTACGATAAGGATGTTGGTAAATGTAAGCCTCTTCTATTTTCTCTCTTCAACGCGCTTTTCTGGTATTGATGTGTTATATTTTCAGACCATTGCAGCTGCTGTTTTGATGCATGACCCGGTCCTCGAATGTATTGAAACAGCCGAAAATGTTGAAGAAATAACTCAAGCATTCGAGGACTCAGAGAAGGCTCTCGAGGAAGAGAAAAAAATCCTTCGAACTGGAGAATCGGCAGCCACGCAAGGATCTGGCCAAGGAAGAGCTCGAAAAGGAGAAGCTCGAGGAGAAAATTAAAGAACTTGAGAAGACAATCTCGGAGCATCCGGATATTCTAGAGAAGGCAACGACAGAAGCGGCTCACAAGGCAATAGAAGAGTTCAAGGCCACCGAAGGCAAGGAGCTCGAAGAAAAAGTTAGTAACATCACCTCGTCGACCATAATATATAATATCTTCTGTGAGCATCTGAATTTCAACTTTTTCATCCTTGGTGAAGATGTGGTCGAGCTCGTCCAGAGTTGGAAGGAAGCCGATGTTGACTGGAGACGGTGGAGCGAGCACATTTGCATAGTTTCTATATTATATATATATATATATTTATATTTTAAAGTTTTCGGAACAATGTGGGCTTCGTCCCTTAATTTTTTGTAATTCTTTGCTTGCATACAGGTGCGAGCCTTTATTAATGAATGCTTTCTTTATTAGACGTTTATTCCTGCAAAACAATTAAAACATATATTGCAATATAAAGATACATAATTTAACCAAGTAGTCAATCACTAGGTGACTGATTGGTACGCTATTGCGATTCGAATCTAATACTTAAAATAGGTTTTAAGTGTTAGAATAGGTTAAGTCGCTTAAGAAAACAACAAGTATGAGTGGTGCGAACTCAATACTATTTTTCAAAAGTTCCACGGCAAAATGTAATATAGCAATATATCACATCGAACAATGAATGTTTTGCTTAGTTATTTTTTTGTTTGAGGAGAGAAATTATGTAATACGACATGCTATGGCATGAAGCGAGGAGAAAATCCTAAGATTTTAAGAAATTTTAGAAATTTCGGCGATCTAAAATTCCGATCCCTCTAAATAGACGTTTTGCATAGTCCCTTAGGAAGTAAGTAGGAGATAATATTCTGATCCCACTGCCCCTTGAGTTTTATGGTGTTCGAAGACTACCATAAAACTATAAAAGGTGAACCAAATTGAATGATCGATGAGGAGACATCTTTATTGATGATGACGAATGACGAATAACAAATGACGACTAACGAATGGCGAACATAAATAGATATCTTTATTGACGAATGACGAATACATGAAGATATACATGAAGATTTACTGATAATAGCGACGAAGTTGTTCTGCATTCCAAGCATGCTCAATCTTTTGTCCACCAGTGCGAGCTAACTTATATGTCCCAGGTGGAATAACGACATCAATAATATATGGTCCTTCCCAAGAGGGTCCAAATACACCAGCACCGTGCTCTTTATCATTAGGTAGAACCTGTCGAAGAACAAGATCACCAACTTCAAACACTCGGCTTCTAACTTTAGAGTTATAATATCGAGCCATGCGCTATTGATATGATGCGATCCGAAGCTGAGACTGCTCGCGCCTTTCTTCTAAAGAATCGAGCTCAATCCTTATCAGCACACGATTCTGATCTTGCTCATAGGTAGATCGTCGTAGAGAGCTCACACTAATTTCTACTAGTACCATTACTTCGTATCCATAAACCAAAGAGAATGGACTCTCTCCAGTAGTGGTTCATTAAGTGGTGCGATAAGCCCATAATACTTCAGGGAGTACTTCTGGCCAAGCTCCTTTGTGCTCTTCTAGCTTTGTCTTTATGTTCTGTTTAAGTATTTTATTTATAGCCTCGACCTGTCCATTGACTTGTGGATGAACAACAGTAGAGAAATTCTTCTTGATGCCTAAGTTGTGGCAGAAGTTACAGAACTCATCGCAGTTAAATTGTTTCCTATTATCAGAAATTATGGTATGCGGTATACTATAACGGCAGATTATAGATTTGTAAACAAAATCTATTATTTTCTTTGTGGAAATGATACTCAAGACTTCAGCTTCTGTCCACTTGATGAAATAATCGACTGCGACTACAACATATTTTAATCCACTTCGCACCAATGGAAACATTCCAATAATATCAATTCCCTACATTGCAAATGGCCATGGACTGGTCATTGGAGTTAGAGGAACAGGTAGTATTCTAAGAATAGTTACAAATCGTTGATATTTGTCACATCTCTTAGCAAATTCCATTGTATCCTTCTTCATAGTTGGCCAAAAATACCCTTTTCTTAGAACTTTGTTCGCAAGTGCCTGCCTCCCGGAATGGTTTCCACATATTCTTTCGTGAATTTCTCTCATAATGTAGTGTACTTTTTCTTCATCGATACATAATAACAACGGCGAACTAAAACTTCTTCGATTAAGCTTCTCGTCATAGATGACATAGCGAGCTACCTTCATTCGAAGTCATTTTGTATCATCTTTGTTTTCGGGGAGGTCACCATTTTATATATACTCTATTATAGGATCCATCCATGATGGTTTCTTGTCAATCGGCATAGTTATTTGGGGCTCTACTTCGATATTTTATTTTGCAAGAACTTCGACAGTGACCACCTTTAGTAATTCGATATCTTTTATTGAGGCGAGCTTAGCTAGAGCATCTGCCCGAGTATTTTTAATGCGAGGAATAAGTTGAATGTTTTAGGCAGTAAATGTCGAGAAGAGTCTTCGTACCTCCTTTAAATAAGCCATCATTTTTTCTCCTCTTGGTTGATAATCGCCGATCATTTGACAAACGACCAGCTGGGAATAGCTGTATATCTCAATCATTTCGACCTTCATTTCTCGTGCGAGCTTTAGCCCAGCTATTAGTGCTTCATATTTAGCCTCTTTATTTGATGCTGAAAATTTGAAGCGAAGTGCACAATAAATATTGTGCCCTTCAAGACTGATTAGTACTAAGCCCGCACCGGCTCCATTCTCGTTTGACGATCCATCAACTTAAAGTTTCCACAAGTTTGATAAATCTGTAGTAGGTTTTTTGATTACTTCTATGGGAACATTGACATCATATGTGAATTCTGCAATGAAATCTGCGAGAGCTTGCCCTTTAATCGCAGTGCGGGATTGAAAATTGATGTCAAACTGACTCAACTCAATTGCCTACTTAAGTAGTCATCCTGAAGCTTCAGGTTTTGCAAAACCTGCTTTAACGAAAAATTCGTGAAAACTTTGATGGAGTGCACATGAAAATAAGGTCGAAACTTCCTGGATGCGACGATGAATGCTAATGCCAACTTCTCCATCTCTGGATATCTTGCTTCGGCATCGAGCAATCTTTTACTTATGTAATATACCAGTCTCTGTATCTTTTCTTCTTCTTTAATTAACGCAGCACTTGTCACATATTTGGAAACAACAAGGTATAAATACAATTCTTCCCCCAGGTTTAGGTTTGACAAGAGTGGAAGAAAACCTAAGTGTGCTTTCAATTCTCGAAATGCCTGCTCGCATTCTTCCGTCAACTCGAACCTCTTCTAACCCTTCAGTACTTTGAAGAATGGTTGGCACTTATCTGTTGACTTGGATACAAATTGACTTAATGCAGCCACTCTTCCCGCTAGGCTTTGAACGTCTTTGGGTTTGCGGGGGGATTGCATATCGATTAATGCTTGTATCTTCTGGGGATTAGCTTTGATTCCTCGCTGGTTGACCATGAACCCCAGGAATTTTCCAGATCCTATTCCGAATGCGCACTTCTGGGGGTTTAGCCTCATTTGATATTTTTGAAGAATGTTGAATATCTCATCAAGATGCTTGATGTGATCTTCAGCTCCTTTTGATTTCACTAGCATGTCATCAACTTATACTTCCATTGTCTTGCCAATTTGCTTTACAAACATCATACTGACAAGACGCTAATAAGTCGCTCCCGCGTTGATGAGTCCAAAAGGCATCTTCTTGTAATAGTACAATCCTCGGTTAGTGATGAACGAAGTATATTCCTCATCAGGCTCGTACATGGGGATTTGATTATATCCAGAATATGTGTCAACAAAGCTTAACAGTTCATGTCCCGACGTCGTATCTATGAGTTGGTCGATTCTCGGAAGAGGAAAATTATCCTTCGGGCACACCTTGTTAAGATCGGTGAAATCGATACAAGTTCTTCACTTTTCGTTGGGTTTCGTTACTAAAATTGGGTTTGCAAGCCAGTTTGGATAGAAAGATTCCCTAATAAATCCAATCTCGAGCAGCTTCTCTACCTTTTCTTTTAATGCGACATAACGTTCTGGATTCATGGCTCTTCTTTTTTGCTGCACAGGCTTCCTTGTCGTATCTATATTGAGGTGGTGACACATGATATTTGGATCAATCCCCACCATATCCGAATGTTGCCATGCGAAGATATCCAAATTTGATTTCAAAAAAGCGATTAATGAAGCTCACACAGGTTCTTGAAGCTTCGCTTTGATTTTAAGAACCTTTGAAGACCTATCGATTGGAAAATCTTCCAAGTCTTCTCTAGGTCTAGTTTTGACCTCACCATCAATTTCTCGAGGGTTGAGGTCATCGATTGACGTTTCGCTTGATGCTTCGCCTGACGCTTTTGATGCTTTCCTTGATATTTCTCCTTGTAGCTGGACCATCATCGTGCGAGGTGTCATATCTTTTGTTGCAAGCTTTATTGAGTTATTATAACAAGTCCTCGCATCATATTGGTTGCCTCGCACCTCACCTACTCCTTGTTGAGTTGGAAATTTCATAGCGAGATGATAGATCGAAGTTACTGCTCGAAGTTCCCTTAATGTCGGTCTTCCTAGTACAACATTAATTGTAGAGGGGCAATCCACAACTAAGAATTAGGTTATTACCATCGAAACTCTAGGATAGGTTCCAACATTGACCATTAACTCAATCATGCCCCTGGGCATTATGCTGTGCCAGTAAATCTGTAGAGTGGGGTGACAGTGGGCTTCAGGTCACTTTCACTCAACCCCATCTTCTTGAAGGCGTGATAGTACAGGATGTCGATAGCGCTGCCATTATCGACCAATACTCGCCATAGCTGCATGCTTCCATAGTTGATCTTTATGACCAACGCATCATTGTGTGGGTAATGGACCTCCCTAGCATCCTGCTCCATAAAGGTAATATCCATATCATGTACCGGTGAAGCTTTCGTGGCCGCTGCTCGAGATGCATGACATTAGTTAATGGTTTTTGTCGTGCTTCTCGTGTGTGCCTATCTTGTGCTCTCTTCGAATTTCCATCGATGTGTGGGCCTCTAAATATAGTTCCACCTCGCGTTGAATTTCTGGAGGTCGTTGTCGGTCTTTTTCTCGCATTTCATTGTTCAGTTTAGTGTACTGCCGTAGCCGCCCTTCTTTAAGTAATCTTTCGATTTCATCTTTCAAAACAAAGCAGTTATTGGTATCGTGTCCAATGTCATTGTGATATCGGCAGAACTTGTTAGAGTCGCACCTCACTCTATCTCTTTTCATCGGTTCCGGTTGACGATACCTCTCCTGCTGGTTTGTGACCACATAAATATGATTTATAGATGCGTTTAGTTCAGTATAGTTGTTGAACCTCATGGGAGCTTTTGGAATCTCCTGCTTTTTTTGTTTGGGCTGCTTTTCAGTCGTTTATTCATTACTCCTTTTATTCGACCTTTTATTATTGTTGTTATTTATGGTCGGATCTTTAGCAGCATCCTTTCTTCCTTCCTTTGTGACCTTATGAAGATTTTCGCGTGAAGATTCCACCCTCAGATGTTGACCAACTCTACAATAGAAGTCTTCAAGAGTTCTTCATTATCGCTCAAGTAAATCTTCTCAGAGTTTAGTTTCTGATCGCACCCCAGCCATCATTAGAGTTAAAACTCCTTCTTTAGGTGGGTTGTTGACCTTTGCCAATTCTGAGGTAAAGTGATTTAGGTAAGATCGTAGAGTTTCCTCCGGACCTTGCCGAATAGTAAACAGACTGACCAGTGGAACAGTGAAATTCTTCGTAGCCTAGAATTGCCTCAAGAATGCAGTCTGGAGTTTTTGCTAGGATGAGATTGAGCCGGACTTGAGTCCTTGGAACCACTTCTTCACTGCTCCTGTGAGAGTTATAGTAAAACACCTGTAACGTGCGAGATCATCGACACGATGTAGTTCCATCAATTCGTTGAAGTGATCCATATGATCCTGTGGATCAGTTTTTCCATCAAAAGTGTTTATGGTGGGAAGTTTGAATCCGGCAAGTAAAACAGTAGATCGAACCTCCTCGCTGAATGGCGATTAACGATACCCATCAGCGAGCTCATCGTCCTAACCAGCAAGTGCATCTAATGTGATCCTCAAATTGTGAATATCGATGTTCGGAGGGAGAGGGAGAATATTATCTTTTGCTGGTAGTAGGGTTGGCCCTTGGTTGTTATCGTGATTTAAGGCTGATTGGTCAGGCAGGGTCTGCTGCGATCTTTGTAGGGTTTCCATTGAAATAGTGCGATGAGATCGATTTCAGTTGTTGAGATGTGATGTGGATTGCTCTTGACTACGTCGTTGTTCTAAATGTTGTCTCAGGTCTGTTAGATTCTGTTGAAATTCCCTACTAATTCTTTCAAAGACACTCCTCGATTGTCATTTTTGCTCGTTATTTAGACCATCACGATTGATGGTCACTCTCCAAGAATATTGTCGACGATTATGATTTGTGCTCGAACTTTCAATTCCAGATTCTAGGGGCAAGTCTGTAACCTTACCTTTTTCCTTGGAGGTGCGATCTCCATGACGCTCCTACCGGGTTTTATGTTGATCGTAGTTTCCTGTCTCTAGGATCTAAATTCCTCTCTCAGATTATTGAGCAGGACGTTCTCTAGAACGTTCGTGCTGTGGTAGAGTTAGCATCTGTCCCTCAACAAGTCATCGTAGAGAGTTATTAATTTGACTTGTAATTTGCTGAAGGTTCACCAGTGCTTCCTCCATACGATCCTGTCTCTGGACAATATTTTCTGGTATAGTTACGACAGACTGATCTTGAGCAGGATCTACCTGTGCAGCAGCAGTACTTTGGGGATGATTTTGGCTAGTTCCGGTATTTCTGGTAGTGTTTCTGGTGTTTGCTATTATTAAAAAAAGCAGAATTGATAAACTTTTCTGCTGGAATAGCCCTCCTTCTAGCGCCAATTATTGATGGAGGTTTTGTCAACAATGAATTTTGTAAATTGTAAGATGTGGCTTATGTATGAAAAGGGTTAATTGATCAAAGCAACTAAAGAAACAAGAATTTTATAATGGTTCGACCCCAAAAAAGATGAGCCTACATCCACTGTTATTCTACTATTTTCTGGAGGATTACAAGAGAGTGCAGAGTGTTCAGAAAGTGAGTCTCTAAGTTTTTCCCAAAAAGATCGATCCCCCACGGCAGCATTGATCTTCTCCTTATATAGGTGAAAGTAGTTCAATGTTTCCTGATTATGAAAACAAGTAAGTATATAATCAGAAAATACAATTTGAGTAACAATATAACTGGGTAATAACTTAAATGAACGACTAGTCGATCTTGAAAGAGAAACTTTTGTTTCCCTTTCTTTGTAGATTATTCGCTTGATGAAGCTTAGTCTAGTTTCCTTTTTATTCTGGTCGCACTTAACTCATTCAGAAGAGGTCGCACTTTATTCGGAGGGAGGTCGCATTTGACTTATTCGGAAGAGGTCGTAGTTAACTTACTCGTGTGACCTGTCGTGTTCTCTTAGTTACTAACTTTCTCTTTTTAGCATTGACCATCATCTAGTTTTTAGACCGCACAACATATATATATATATATATATATTCTATTCTACGCATTTTATTTCCATCTAATTTTTTTTCTTCTCTCTTCCCTACTAAACATAAGTAGTGACTCTCAAAGTTAATTAGTATTATGGTGTGTAAGGAAAGGAGGAAAAAAAATAGCGGATTAACTATTAATTGTAGAATTATCATATTACTTCTTTGAAGTTCAAAGGGGTATAATTGTAATATTAGTAAGAGGGATGGATTATGATTCTTTATTCTTTTTGGCTCCGTCTGGAGTCTAGAAAATAATAGTAGGGAAAAGTAGAAAAAAAAAACAGATGAATTTCATTTTCCAGTATTTGGTAACCAAAACTTGAGAGAAAAAAAATACAAAAGAAAATTTGCTGACAAATTTTTAAAGGAAAAGAGAGATTTCAGATTCCTCAAAAAATAGGTGAGGAAACTAAAAACCTTTGGACCACTCTGCTTTTACATGCCCTCTTTGACTCTCCAATCTCTCTCTATACAGCTCTCTATCTTCTCTACTGTGATGTCTCTCTCATCTCTCTCTCTTTCTCTCTCTTCTACCTCATTTTCCTCTTTCTTGATCGCTCTTTCTCTCTCTCTTCTACCTCATTTTCCTTTATCTCTGTTTTAGATTGTACCGTTATATATAATCTTCTTTTCTACTGTATAGTATATTTTAGATATATATATATGTATGTACTGTATCTTTGTAGTTATGAATTTATATATTTTTAGAATACTATGTACTTTTATGTTTATTTAATCAAAATTCAGAACATAATTATAGATACGTATATAATTATATATATACGTTTCCCTCCTCGTTTCTTCTACCGCCAAACAAGAGAAAAAAAGAGTGAAGAATTTTTTTTTTTTCCTCATCATTTTTTTCCCTTTCCTTTCCCTTAAATGTTGTTGTCTCTCTACTTTCCTAGTTCCAAACACGGCCTTAGATGGCTCATCAAGTCCCCATCTTCTAGAAGCAAAGCCAAACAAGTCCAAAAAGCTTTTATTTGTTCATTTTTCCTTTTGGTCTCAAGGGAGTCTCTTGCAATGGCCCTTCCCTTCTACCAAGCAATTAAGTAACATATCAACAATATGCATTCTGTCATATAACAAATAACAGTCTTAACTAGTTACCGAATAACATCAGATTATGAAAGACTCACGTTTTTCCTTTGTTTACTTTCCAGTTATATTATATATATATATATATATGTGAATCAATTTCAAAAAGATTCAAAGAATCAGAATTTTGTTCCTTTCCATTGCCACTATTATCATCAAATAAAATAATTCTAAGAATAATTTTTAAACGACACACAACACAAAAAGATCTCTCTAGAAAAAGTACTAGTAATTAATTATTGAGACAAAAGAATTGGACAACAAGAAATCACATGCATGTGGCGCTTTTAACTTTTAAGTCTTAACGTTGTTTTCATTGGTTGTTGGGCTTTTAGTTCTTAAAACCAGGCCCAAAAATAAGAGTAGAGGAGAGATCACATCACTGATCAGGTGACATATGGCCACTGTTGAAACGTTGATTTGATTTGATTCTGTTTTGTTCAAGTGAGTTGAGTTGATGTCATATCACGTTGTCTGGGCTCTAACGTCCTTTGCTTGCCGACCTCGACAGTAGAGAATACATCAATAGAAACGTGCTCGAATTAGTTTGGGTCAGTGCACGTGCTTCTTTTGTTCCTTTTTTTTTTTTTTTCGGTGGGATAAAGCTGCTTCTTTCTTATTCAAGGCTGACATTTCTCCTGAATCCAAACAGGTGGCGTGGTCCCCACCCTACTCCTCGTTGCTTTGTAAATGTGGACCTCATTATCATCTTTTATTTATTTAGACAAAATTATTAAGATATTTTCTTCTTTTGTGTCAAAATTACAGGAGTTAAAGTTATTTTTTTTGAACCAAAAGTATTTATGTAATATCCTTAGCGGCAAGAATGGTAACACCAAAAAGTTGAAAAAAAAAAAAAAAGAACAATCTGTGCTAAATGATATAGGCACCTTCAACAACCTGACTTTAAATGTCATGGCCCACGTTGATATAAAATTTGTTTGAAAATACTGTCATTATTTGGTGCAAAATTTTTCTTGGAAATTTTTTTTTTCTCTGGTATTACTCCTGCTTTGATGGTCTCACTTTAATATTGACAAAACACGTGAAATTAGGTCAATTACAGACAAGATGTTGTAATCTAAACGCTAATTTTATTTTCCTTTAGTGTTAATCACTAAATTAGTCAATGGAACCATCATTCACCACGATATATAATTCATTCAACCTCGCCATAAAACATCTATGTTCTATGCATCATTACATAAGTAAATAAAGAAAGGCATCTCCACTAAAAGTAAAGGCATGAATCTTGCCTGATCATTCGGTGCTCTATTAAAGAGACATACATGATCCACTCAGTATATCAGGAAAAAAAAAAGTATATACTTATGTCCCTAATTATTAATTTGGGTTTGAATATCTTTTCCATAATAAAATAAAATTAATAAATTGGCATCATCCGAATTATCTATGATCTCAGTTCTAGGTTTGAGTTATACCGAGAGTAGGCGTGAAAGCTTATTATCCCTAATTAGATAGGTGTAGATTAGATAGTATTAGATATTTTCCTTTAATTTATAATAAGTGGAAGTCATTAGTTAAGTCCCATTTAAAAAAAAAAAAGACTGCGATTTAATTATCATTAATGGTCAATTAATATATGGTACTTGTTGATAAGGAATGGTAGACATTGTAGATTCAAGCACTCCCAGTTGAATTGAATTTGAATAAATCAAACTAACAAATTAAATCTCATGTATTAAAAAAAAAGGCATGAATATATGAAAGCATGCATATGACTATTTTATTGGTATTAAATATTAGGTAAATATCCATTGTGTCTTTGTACGTAAAGATTGAAATGTCAGTATCAATGTCGATGTCGAGATTTAATTATATGGATATTATCAAAGATATTTTGAAAAAATACCAAAATTTGTCTTTAAATTCAAAATTTTCAAAGAAAACTCTAAAAAAATGCTAAAACAAGTGATACTGCATAATTTATACTAGTTTTTATTTTAAAAAAACTTGTTTATATTTTATAGGATAATAAAATATATGTATATAGTAGAAACACGATAGAATTTTATTTTATAGAAAAATTTTAAAATCAGAATATATATCACACTATTTTATGTAATACATCTCATATAAATACCTTACAAATTTCAACTAATTTTAAATTACATTGAAAATAAATAAAAATCATTGATAATATAGAATAGTTTAAATATATTCGATATCAAAAGAGTTTCAATGAGGTTGAAAGTTATAAGAGAAATTCCCGTCTTAGTCTAAAATTTCTTCCAAAGGTTATAAGAGTCTGTTGTAGAGATTCCAAAATAATAAATATAAATAATTCAAACATTCATTAAATACACGTAATTATAAAACTTTGCCAATAAACTATAGAGAGAGAACTATAATTTCTTTTTGTATTCTTTACTATCATTTTCTATGAAAAGAAAAGAAGACTTGGAAAAAAATTCAACATTTCTGTCGATATTTCAAAATGTCGATTACATTGTCGCAACAATATCTACAAATATCTCAATATTAGCTTATTTGTTACCGATATTTCCTCGACATTGTTGATATTTTACAAATATTTCACGGATATAGTGGAAAAAATATCTTTCCACCTTATATCGATATTAAGACAAACACAGATTTTATCACGACAATGTCTACAAATATCGTGACATTTTAGTCCTTGTTTGTATACTAGAGGATTAAGTAATTAGTTCATTTGATAAAGGACCTAATCGGGAAAAATAAGTAAATAAATTTTATTTGTTATATTAATTTGGAAAATTCTTAGATTTTTCTTTTTGTATTTTCTCAAATTTTATGAATAATCTTGTATATTCTTCAAATATCATAGGAACTTCCCTCCAAAAACAAAATCATAGGAACACCTAGAAATAAAAAGACATCAAATTATATTCAACCTAATGTAATCTTGAAATGTGGGGAACCTTAACTTAATAAAAGACATGAGAAACACTTAAGTTTATCAAATTATATACATGACACCAAACAAATATACAACAAATTTTAAAAATTACGTTTTTGGGTTTTAAAAAATAAAATTAAAAATTATATAATATTGAAATTATTCATTAAAATACATAATTTCAATATTTTCATAAAGTATATGTATTTTTTAACGGCGGTAAAAATCATGATTCTAATTTTGTTTTGTTAATAAATTTTGGATTTTTGAAACATTATTATACTTTTCAGTTTTTGAATCTTTTGATGATATGTTTTAGATTTTTTTATTACTTGTATATTAATCTTGTAAGCTTAGTATTTGAGAATTTTTATTAAGGGCAAATTCGTTTTTTTTTTTACACATTATCTCTCATTTTTCGACAAAGAAGGTGATTTTTCAGTAGTTAAATTAAAAAAATTTTCCTCACCAAAAGCTATAGGGCTTCCTCCAAAATTTCTGGCCTATATAGGATTTTCCTCAAAAAGTTTCTTCGTTAATTTCTCTTTTTTTTTTTTTTTTTTTTTTTTNATATTTAAATCAAATCGCCTTAAAATATTAATGTATTTGTTATAGTAAGTCTAAGCTACTACCAGTGAAAATGAGATGACATCATATTACAGTTCTCTTTCTTTTTTTTTTTTTTTTTTTTTTTTGCATGGGATTCTCAAGACTGAAACGACCTTTTGGACTTTTTTTTTTAGAGTTACCTTTGATAACACTTTAGTAATATATTTCACATTATTTTGTCTCTTATATATATATATTGACAACAATACACTTCGTTTCTTTTTGAGAATTGAAAGGAAAAAAAAAACAGAGAGAAATGGTGAATTTCCTTTTTTAACAGAAAGAAAGAAATTGTCACAGAACAGAACAAGAGTCCTCGTGATATTAATACGCTCAATAAGTCATTAGTTAGAAAATAGCCACTAGGCCGTTATAGCAAATGATCTAACTATAATATTATCGAAATAAGAATAAATCATATTTAGAAGTCAAAAGTCCTAAAATAGAAAAGTAACTAACCAACCTCCAATTTAATTGTTCTTCAAATGTCGATGATTGACAAAGACACAGCTCCTACAAATGAATTCGAATGTATAAATTATAAGCGATTTAACTCTGTATATATAATCTTTAATGTATCCATTTTCATATTCTAAAACAGATCAAATTCAGACATAATTTTCACACTTAAAAGACAAAAAAGTCACTTATTATTGTTATCTTTACTATTGCGAGTCAGGGATACTCATTTTTTGACATAAAAATTTGCACCAATAATATAACATATTTTTCACCACATAAGATGTGATTTAAAGTCCTAAAACATCATTTGATGCAAATTTTTGCATAAAAAAAAGTATTCCCTTGCATTTTACTGCTAAAAATGAAAATGAAAAAAAAAAAAACTCTTTCCCAAACTCGAGGTCACGTTAACATATTTCTAGGCTGTAGACTCGGCTTCCTTTTCTTCCCCTTTCGTTTTATTATATTGTATACCATTTCTCTCATAATACCGTCAACGAAGGAAACCTATTGTCAAATAATGAATCTTATACATCAAGACAATACATATATTAATCCAAAATTTAAATGTATTTGATTTTTTTTTTATTGGAGTTAAGACTCTAAACACTTCAACAAAAAATTAATAAAAATGAGAGGCTCCACACATCATTGTTGATGCTCAAGAATCAAGATTGCCTCGAATTGAGCATAAAACACTGAATTGGTAATTTGGTATAGCAAGGTTCCGAATTTCAAACCAACAAAACTACCTCGCGCGTGATGTAAACAACAGTATATATGTTTTCCAACTAACAAATCATATACTATAGAGAGTACTGTTTTATATAATATGTTGCTTTTGCTGAATAAATTGATAGATTTGGAGTCATTCTGACTATTTCTCTACAAGACAAAATCATTAGATTTAGAAAATTGAAAAAAATGCAAGAATAATTGTGTGAAAAAACTGCTACACAAATAAAACATGTGCCTTATATTAGTATTGTATATTTCTTTTTTTTTTTTTTAAAAGAACCTTAACACAGTTGATATTGACTTCCGAAGCATTATTGATGCATAAAAAAAAATCGACGTCCACTCCATCACCAATTAATTTAAAAACAAATTATAAACTAATAAACAGAAGAAAAAGATAATCACGCATTTTTTATTGTCTATCTTATTTGTATCTTAGTGGCTGGATAGCTAGAGTTCTAAACTAATTAAAGACATGAACTGGGTCATTCTCATTAGTATGAAAGCGGTTTTAGAAAAATCACAAATTTGAGAAAAATGATATTGCTTTTATGAGTTAGAAATTGTAATGATTCTTTTACATTAGAAAAGAGAAAAAAGAAAAAAAGGGAAAAAAAAACGGAGGAAAGATCAGAGAAAGAGTCCTTTTTGATTATGTGCTTCAAATAATATATAGTTTTGTTAATATATAAATCTATATATGCCTTCTTCTTTCTTTTTTTTTTTTTTTTCTGAATTCCTTTAGACTACGCAGATGCGACTTGTCTCTTATAAATAAAAATATGTGGATAAGCCATTGTGGAATATGACTCACTACGTTATGACTATGATTGCTTGATGTAGATCACTAATTATAGAAATATGTATAAAGTGACCATTTACATATGTAGTTGATATTTCAATTTGTATCTAGCCAATTTATTTTCTTTGAAGTTCTTCAATTGTGATTTGATCTTCTGACTCCTCTTGTTTTGGCCCCTTTGTCTAATCGAAATTGAACTCTTACCTCTTCAAGAAACGGTGAATATTTTGCTATATACGAATTTTGTCTTAGCTAGGTTCAAATATATGCGCATTTAGTTTTTCTGAGGAAAAATTCATTGAAATTTATTGATCGATGCAGATTAGTAAAGTCACTGATGAGGACATCATGGCGGTCAAGACTCGTGAACCAGTACAAGTTCCTGTTGGTTCAGTGACGAGGGCTCGAGCTAAAAGATTCAAAGAAGAGCTGAATAACTTAGTGCGGAGAGTTCTATAACAAGAAGAAAATGTGTTCATTACTGAAAATGAATAAAGGTTGGTTCTACTCATCCAAGTTAATCCGGGAGAGAACTAATCAGCCATACACGTCTATTGAGCCATTGCAAGTCTAATCCATCATACAAGGGGGAAATCATAATTTGATATAGACGTGCTTTCTTTGTAACTTTATCTCTAATTTCTGAGTGTTTCTAGGATTATTTTAGGCTTGTTTCTTCTTTCTCTTCATTAAGGGTAGATTAGTAATTTTACATTCAAAACCCTAGCAGGGTATATATGTGCCGCCTACATCAGGAGGTAGCAGATTTTTGATATTAATGAAAGAGAGAGAGTTTTCTTCTTGAGTTCTTAAAGGGACTTTTCTGAACTTATCAAGGGCTTCCTTGTGGCGTTCAATCCGACTTATCAAATGGATTCTCTATCCCGTTTGTGGCGTCTTTACCATACTAAGATTCTTACTTTGCTAAGCAACGGGTCGCGATTTTCTATCAAACTTGAAAGATCTTGGGGTTGTGTTTCCAGATTTGGTAACGGATTTCGTCACATCGTTGGCGGGGTTCGTATCAGTCACTTATTACAAGATCGAGATATGTATATATAATTTTTATAATATATATATATTCACAAATTTAGGACCAAAAAAGAAAAAAGTAAAGCAAGTTTAGGACGAATACATGATATTTTAAATGTTAAATGTAAATTGTGCCTACCAAATGTAACACTAGCCTATATATACATGTTTACACATATGCGAAAGAAAAAGAGTACTTAATTAAGGCTTAATGTACTATTGTCACCTTCAATGGCCTGTACGATATCAAATTAAAAATAGTTTTTATTAGCCACTTTCTTGCCACAATCAATGGACTCAAGTGGGGCGAAGACCTCGTCACTAGATACAATACTACCCCAGCAAACATCATAATTAATGAAACAAGACTTGTTCATTTTTTTTTTTCCTTTGTCACTATTTGGCAATGTCCCTTATCTAAATAATTGGCTATGTTAATCCCCTACATGATTACAAGATGTACAATTAATTAACCGAATGACGAATAGAAGGGGATTCATTCGCATGAGATTTACAGCGAATAAAAGTGATCTATATAATATATACTCTCTATATGTATTATATTAAAATATTTTTCCCACAAAAAATTTTTTTTTTCTACATAATCAAATTATAATATTGGTCATGACCACCTATATCATCATGATAATCTCCGAAGACATTTTAGTGACTCCACTTGGGATTTGCCTTGGGGACCTCTCAATCTAATGAAGAGCCTGTATTCATCAAATGTCATAGGCGTGTATACTGATGGTCTCTCTGGCGTCACTAGCTCTTTAGCTGGCTCTATTGGTATGTCACTTTTTGGATTGTAGAAGAAGGCCATTGACAGCCTCTCTCTCCCAGAATTTACTAACACTCTGTGCTCTACGCTCTTGTAGATTGCATTACTTAAAACCTATTAATCAAGCATGAATATGTTTAATTAGAGATAAATACTACTAATTAAGCAAACATACATGTAAAGTTAGTTAAGACAATCAATATAATATATTTGATCTATATTCGCATAGCTAGCTATATACGTACCAGTCACTCCTAATTACTTAACAATCCATTCGTATTCCTGTTTGCGTGAATAATCACTGGGATATTAATATTGCTGATTAAATAGAAAAATGTCGTATCATTTTCGTAAATAAGTTTCGAAATGACAAATTTTTTACGTGCATATAATTACGTCGACCTCATTCACATAATTTATATATAAGCACGTGTTAGGTGTAAACGCGAAAAACCCAACATAAAAACAAAGTACTCAATGTGGTTGAATGGGGAAGAGAGATGACATGGGCTAGGTTATAGGTTTTTCTATAATTTAAAATATTATAAGTTGAACATTTCTATCTACTTAGGGGAAAAAGCATCGTTTTCAATCGATCTTACCGTTCTTTATTGATTTGTTAAAAACATAAGGTACTGATTTTGCAATGGCGTAGCTTAGCTATATATAGCAGAAAAGTACTCATCACGAGAGTGAGAGAATTAAAGGTAAATTGGGAAAAGGATAAATATGCTGATAATGCTTTCCAAGCACGTTTGACACACGATGGAAAGAATATTAATTTCTAATAAGATCAAATGGGTAGAAATAAATATGTATGTAGCACGATATATATACTTGTAAAAGTGGATCCCACATAATTAGTTATGGGCCAAGCACCCAATAGTAAATATGATCAAAACCCTCTTATCCTATATTTTTTGTTATTTTTTTTATTGGAAGACCCTTATCCTTATGTTGATTCTATCAATCTAACATATATTTATATTGTATACTTAGACCCCATCCGGTTGAAATTGGTATATGAAGCATACGTGTTTATCCAGTTTCTATAACCAAGAACAAAAACTATTTACAATGAAGGGTCAATCGTGAAACAGCTCAAGAGGTCATATACCTGTATGCCAACTCAAATTATCATCAACTTGACATTTAGTCATATTTATTTGCAAACTTAAATAACCTTGAAAAAGCAGACAAGGGAAGTTGGTCCCAAAAGCCAAATATAATGGATAGAAAAGGACACAAAGTAATATATATTGAAGTCATTAACTATTTTTTTTCCTTTAACAAAGTTCATGTTAAAAAAAGGTGCAAAATCAAAATGAATTTTTTTTTTAAATCATAAGAAGCATAGGGATTCAAGATTAGACAAAACTTGTTTTCATGCACTCAAACTGTACTTTTTGGGCTCTTTCCCAAAAAACAGAAAGAAGCAGTACCAATTAATTTAAAGAAACAATAAACAAAAAAACAAAAACCAAACAAAAATAGACCCAACTGTGAATTTTTTGATTACTGCCAATAGATTTGATTGGTAACTAGCTAGCTAAGCTAGCCAGCCCACCAAAATGCGACCCCTCCATGTGCTCACATACGGTGCATGAATATTCCCGGCCTAAAACATCCAAATCTCACTCACCATACATATATTATATATATGTATACATATAAAGAAAATCAATAAACTGAAACAAATAATTCGCAAAATAAAATAAAATATCATAAACCGAAAAAGAAAAAGGAAAAAACTATCGTCACCTGGATTTGATCACCGATATTGACAATAAAACCGTGTGGAGCAGGTTTGACCGTGATCCAAGAATTGGCTTTTCGGACTTGGAGGCCCGTGACCTGGTGATCCGGGAGCAAAAGGGTCATTCCCCCTGGATCCGAATGCGACGAAAGGCCTAGCGTCAGCTCGGGCTGAGGGCACTTTGGGTAAAAGTTAACCCTCATACATGCCCCTATGTCCTCTCCTCCAAACGCATTTTGCAAAAAGTCCTCTCGCACCCCCAAATTAACCGATAACACCTTCAATAACCTCCCACATAGCTTCAACACTTCTTTTCCGTACTCATCGATAACTTCTCTAAATTCCAAACCAACCAAAGGAAAGGAAACAAGAAAAAGAAACTCGACTCAAAACGACAACTAAATGATACAAACGACGATGAATAAAAACATAAATATTTAGTTAGTATTTTGTACCTGCAATTGGTCGGAAGGTGAGGCCATTTGTTGTAGTCCTTCAACGACAATGGGAGGTAGTGAAGAAAGTAATAGTCGCTCCAATCAAGAATGGCACCTTTTTCGACACCCAACCGACTACCGTACCCTTCGTACGTTTTGGGCGAGTTGGCGTAGAGCTGTTTAGCCTCAGCCGGTAAATGGAAAAAGCCGCGCCACATCTCGAGTGCTCGGTCCATGAGCTGAGGGCTCACACCGTGGTTAACGACTTGGAAGAATCCCCACTCGCGGCAAGACTCCGAGACTCGCCTAAACGTGGCGGCTCGGAGCTGGCTGTCCTTGCTTTCTAAGCCACTCAAGTCGATTACGGGTATGTTGGCGTTGGAGTTGTCAGCTTCGGCTACGGCGGCGGTGTCTTGTGACGAGCCGAAGACGTGGAACGATGGTCGCTCGGTCGGGGGCTTGATGTACCGGTCTGGGATTGAGGATATGCCGCTCTCGGATAAGGATTGGACTCGGACGATTGGCTCTGGCCAATCTTTTGGGCTCTTCATCATTTTTATTTATTTTTATTTTTCTATATATATATATATATATATATTTTCCTCGGACAGTTTGCACCAATTCCAAAGTTGATCGTATTTGTCGAACTCGAACCCCGTACGCTGAAACAATTATGCTAGAGTAGTAGTACTAGTTATTCTAAGATTAGATTCTTTCCCAAAACAAAAATAAAATTAAAAAAAAAAGAAAAGAAAAGAAAAATGAATATATATATATATGTATGTATGTGTGTGGGTCTGTGTGTGGATTAGAGAGAGAGAGACACGAGAGAGAGAGAGAGAGAGAGAGAGAGAGAGAGACGAGAGTGGGAGCTTAAAGGTGGTGAGTAGTGGCGCAGTAGTGAAGTAGACGTGAAAGATAAACGTGAAATATACCGGGCTATTTAAAAGAAGTAATGTGTGGGAATCAGTGGTATTTAAGCAAAATATACATGATATAAATAAATAAATAAAAATAAGTAAAACAGAAAAAGAACAATAGTGACATTTAGCCATAGAGAGAGAGAGAGAGAGAGAGAGAGAGAGTAGATTTTATTTTAGTTATGTATGTCAATGAGTTTATAGGGGATGCGTCTTAATTTGCTGAGGTTGACAAAACGACAGGCCGACATAGAAGAAGAAACAAATAAAATTTATTTGTGTCCATACATGTACACATACTCTAGAAGTTGGATCAATAAGGGCATGTATAACTCATGTGTCATTAGCTTATAGCCTTTGGAATTGATCAAATTAGATTGGTCCCCATTTCGGCGCCGTGAGAGACTTGATCATGTGGATCTTCCCTTTCAATTAACTCTATACTTTTATCAACAATTAATTAAGAATATGTCAGACATGTCTTGCTCCTATCTTAGCTTTCAGTATTCAAGGAATACATCAATAGGGCAGTGAGGAAAATCTAAATAATTTGTAGTTAGCTGATTTTTTTCGAATCTATCTTGTTGGGATTAGACAGGTACGGTCCACCCAATGCGGCTTGAGTATCGGGTCGGGCCGGCCTGCAAAAATGAAAATGAAGCCTAGTTTGGCTCGTTTTTCCACCGGGTTTATAGGCGGGTTAACTCGTTCCTGGCTGATATTTTAAATTTTAAAAAAATGTAAAGAATATTATGTTAATATATATTTAATTAAAAAATTATAAAAAATACATAACATGTTATGTTTGATTAAAATATAAAATAATTACATAAATATAAAAGTATTTAAGTTGAATAATTGATAAAAGAAAAATTAAAAACAAAGACTTTAAAAAAATTATTTATAATTATAATGAAAATATTTGAAAAATAAATAAATTAACATTAAAATTAAATATACTACTAAACATAAGACATAATTGTGAAAATACTATTATACTACTAAACATGCTACAGAATAGTTGAAATTAAAAAAAAAAAAGTGTGATAAATTGAATTTTAGATACTTAAGAAATTGAAATCGTAGCTTGAATTGACACTTGAGAGCTGAATAATGAAAGAACTTTGGATTATCGAAGAATTGGAAATGGAGATTAGAGAATAAAAGTAAAAATTATAATTTAGTAATTAGATATTATAATTAGAGAGAAAAAGATAAATTTGAGAATATAATTAGAGATAATGGGAGAATAAGAAAGTATTGTGTTGAAGTGAAACTTGAAATTGTGAAAAAGGAGTAAGAGAATGGGGTATTTCATTATTTATAGGAATAGAAAAAGATTTTTCTTTTTTCTTTTTATAAAAAAATTTATTTAGTATTACTTTTAATGGTTTTTAAATTTATTAAAAAATATTAAAACAATTAAAAGAAATAATTAGGAGGGCACCAATGCCTCATAGGGCCCTAACCAATAGTCCAACAATATTATTATCGTTTGTATATGGGCCCAAAACTTAGGGTTCCAAATATATAAATATATATATATATATATTTAAAACAACTGGTGCTGGCTTGGGTTATGGCGGGTGGGCTGCCCATGCTAGCCGGGTCACGATACATAGACCTAGGGGCCAGGCTAACCCGGGTTGCTACAATATTGGGCCAGACTGGCCCATGGGCTATAATACCAGGTTGTGGTCGACACATTTAGCCCAACTCATTTTGTCAGCTCTAGTTAGAATAATTGACAGTGAGAATTTTAGGTAGATGATCACTATTTTAAATTTAGTTAAGTAGATATTCATTTTTTATATTTTCTAACTAAATGTCTATGTATATATATTTTTATATTTGGTAGATAAATATATCTAATAATTTTAATTACTGTGCTGAAATATACTAGGTATATATTTTTTTATATTTGGTATATAAAAATTTATACTTAATATATAAATATATATAAATATATTTACAGAACATTTTAATATAATATTTGATAAAAAGACATTTACTTAAATTAGACTTAAAATGTGATCATATTTCTTTATAATCCCAGACAATCTGAAAGTGTTTCTGAACCGACATAGTAAGATACTTTTATTTTTTTAGATTTTGAGAGCGCTACCACATGAGAGTCTTTCCAGCACATATAAAGTACACAATTTTTGCTAATATATAGGTTTTTGGCCATCTAGCTAATAACAATCGACCACATCATAAGAAAAAGATAAAATAAGGATGCAACTTTTTTTGGGTGCCGGTTGAAATCAAATTCCAATTAATATTCAATCATTAGTCAGGAGATATTTTGCAAACAAAATTAAATAAATAAAGTACAGAGAACGGCAATCAGATTATTCAGTTGACCCGTTCAACAATTTTAAATATATATATATACTAACACCCGTATATAATCCATATCCCTTTTTAATTAATTATGACATGTTAACCTTCAATATACACGACATCTATATAATATGTGTATTAATATAAATATGCAAACACGTTACGTATACAAATATACGTGGATATAACGTTTTTTTGTTTTTGGTTTCTCTCGGTGAAAAAGGATGATGTATATAGCATATTGCCATATATATTATGTGGAGTGGTTTAATTTGATATCGTGCCACATTTATTATCACAACCCAAAACCCAGGCCAGTGGCTGTTGACGGAGGTATTGTCAACAATAAATTTGGAAAAATTATAAGATGTGACTTGTGTGTGAAAAAAGTTAATCAATCCAAACAAATAAAGAGATAAGAATTTTATAGTGGTTCAGCCCTAAAAAATATGAGTCTACGTCCACTGTTTTTTACTATTCTCTGTAGAATTACAAGAGTTTTGTTAAGTTTCAAGACTGGAATTCCAAGAGCTCAAAATTACAGTGTATTATCCGGAAAGAAGAAGTAAGATTCTACAAAGTTCCCAAAAGATCTAAAAGATCAAAGATCCCTTACAACTACATTGAACTCCCTTTATATAGGTGATGATAGCTCAATGTTTCCCAATTATGAGAATGAGTAACTGTATAATCAGAAAATACAATTTGAGTAACAATATAACTGGGCAATAACTTAAATAAGATGACTGGTCGATCTTTAAAAAGAAACTTTTGTTTCCCTTTCTTTGTAGGTTACCCATTTGACGAAGCTTAGTCTAGTTTTCTTTTCATTCTGGTCATACTTAACTCATTCAGAGGAGGTCGTACTAACTTATGCAATGGAGGTCGCACTTAATCTTACTCATGCGACCTGACACGTCTACTTGGTCAACTTTTCCCTTTTGGCATTGACCAACATATAGGTTTTTAGACCGCACAATAATTTTCCCCCAGCTCCATTAGTTCTTTAGGATAAAATAGAGCTTCCTTCTACTATAAGAGCGAGCTTAAGAAATTCGATGTCATGACCTAGACTTGAGAACTTTGAAAAGTCGCCAGATCTCAAATCTCACATTTTCAAGATCACCCGCACCTTTTTTCTGACAAATGAAACCATGTGTCACTTTTTCTAAGAAGAATAGCAAAACTCGAGGAGACTTTTCTGGTTTTTTTGAGCAGACACAATAATAGCGATGACGCCAGCTGTTGTCTTAAATCAAGTCGTTTCAAATTTTGAAAAGAGACCAATTTAATTTCGGAGAATCAAATTCCATGTGAACTTTGTCCTTTGGATCTGAAAATTAAATACCTTGATTTACGGCTGTGATTTGATGATGCTCAAGACATATATATCAAAAACTAATCCGCCTCCTCTTCAAAAACAAAAACCATATCGTCTGCTGTTTCTCTCTCTCGAAACCTGAAGCATTCACAAAGCAATCTTTCAGACTACATCTCGATCCCTCTGTCTTCGAAGAAAGGTTAGTATATATCCTCTCTCTCTTTTTGTTCTGTCTATCTAGAAAACTCATTTACAGATTTTATTTCTAGAAATTGAAACTAATTGTAGAGCCTAAATATCCTGAATGAAAACCCGTCCCACACTCGGATGGACTGAAATGGGAATTTTTCAGATCCCCTTCGTTAGTTTATAGAATACTCTCTTTTAGATGACTAACATAGACGAACTTCTAAAAGAGTTTTTAGGGTCTGAAACCTTATTTTTTTGAAAACCATAGTCAGTCGAGTGACGAATTATCGAAGAATTACTCGAACAATTTTTATGAATCCGTAGATCGATTAGAAAAAATTCGATGAGCAGCTTGTTGATGTAATCCTAGGATGAGACCCTAAAACTATTCGCATATAGCTGAGATTCCAGATGCTCGCATAGGACTAAATCTATCCATATTTCTTTTCAGATGTCTAGTAGTGAAGATCTTAGGGAAGGGAATGCATTCTCAGGAAAATCTTCCAATTCCAGTGTTAGCTCCATAAACTTCGAAGATTATCTTGAGCCAGAAGCCGAAGTAGGGATAACTGGGGTCAGGCAAAATAATCCTTGCATAGGCGACCTCCCCCAGGACCAGTGGCCTCGGCAAATCAGGGATGCCCCTGCATTCGCAACGGGTTATCAATATATGGAGGGGAATTGGTCGTGTACCAATATAAGGACGAGCTGCACCATGAATAGGCTCAGCAAGATCGTGTGCAACTACAAGATCACCATCCCTCTTCGCCTTCGTATAGAGTTCAATCGGCCACACACACCACCTCGCGGAATTGCCTCATTCTCTGAAGTAGTTCTCAAATGCGGTGTCCACCTCTCACTTCATCCATACATAAAATCAATCATCGATTACTATAGGGTCGTCCCTTTCCAACTAACTCCAAATACATATAGATATATGGTAGGACTGTACATACTTTACCATAAACTAGGCTTAGAGTCCCCCACTCCTGAAGAGTTTGCTTAGTTTTACAAAGTGAAATCAAACCTATCAGACTTCAGCTTCTTTTATGCGAGTAAGTGGTTGAACCAAGTAATAAAAACTATCTACGGGATTCGCAACAACATGAGAAAATAGAAAAATCTATTTTTCCACTTTGACTACGCGGATAACGGCTTCTTTCAGAACCCTGGTAGGTAACTTTCAGCTTATCGCCTTTTCTGCAGAAACATATTATTCTGATCGCACTCGTATGTCATCGCAGATAACAGGGAAAGACCAGGTCTTTCCAAAGAGCAGCTTGCAAGGATATATAAAATAAACAACCTTCCGATCGAAGAGTTTGATTGGAAGAAGCTTGGGACGATCAAGAACTTAGTTGCTTGCGGATTGCTTCTAAGGGGAGCCTCCTTCCCAGATTCTACTAACCGTTCGACCAGACCCTCGAGCTCGAAGAAGAAGAAGCCGAGGAAGCAGAAGGAAAAGAGTGCCTCATCTTCCAAACCTAGGAAGCGAAAAGCACCTGCCACCCCTACAACCTCAAAACCATCATCTCCAGAAGCCGCATCACCACCAGTTTCTCAACAGCAAGAAGGAAATTATTTTTTCCTTCTTTTTCCTTATCATCGTATTATGTCACTTCGCATGTTGACTCAAATATCTGTATAGAAATGGTTATCGGTAGCGGACTACGAGCACTGCCTTCCACTCTGGGGTCAATGGCAAAGTCTAAGACGCTAGAGAGTACACCTCCATCGACGTCAAAAGGGAAAGAGAAGCTTGACACTTCTAAGAAACGAAAAGTCACCTTCAAGGATATCTTGACAAGCTCGCCTCCTCCTCAGCCTCAAATTACAAGCCATCCTGATCCATCCAAGGAACTGCCACTGCTTCAGAATCAAACTAGGTTGATAAAGACAAGGAGCTTTTCGTACTCCTTAACCAATTACTGGAGAAGGCTGCTATGAGTGCAACCTTCATTGATCACTTCACTTCTAAAGATGGCTGGGCAAGGATGAAGCGACAATCAGCTAAGGTTGCCTTCGGTTCAGCGATGAGGATGCTAGCAAATGTAAGCATCTTTTATTTTCCCTCTTCAATATATTTTTTCCTGGTATTGATGTGTTATATTTTTAGACTGCTACAGCTGCTGTCCTGATGCATGACCCAGTCCTTGAGTGTTTGGAAAAGGCCGAAAAAGTCGAAGAGATAACCCAAGCATTCGAGGACTCGGAGAAGGGTCACGAGGAGGAGAGAAAAGCCTTTGACTTAGAGAGGTAGCAGCTACTCGAAGGTCTGGCCAAGGAGAAGTTTGAAAAGGAGAAGCTCGAGCATCCGAATCACATAAAGGAGGCGACAACAGAGGTGGCTCACAAGGCTATTGAAGAGTTCAAGGCTACTGAGGTCAAGGAGCTCGAAGAAAAGCCAGTGACATCGCCTCGTCGGCCATTATATATAACATCTTTTGCGAGTATCCAGACTTCAACTTTTCCATCCTTGGCAAAGACGTGGTCGAGCTTGTCCGGAGTTGGAGGGAAGCAGAAGCTACCAAAATTAGAGATGGTGAAGCGAGCATGTTTACATAAAAATTTTGTGTTCTTTTATTTTTTAACTTCAAAACAATACAGGCTTGGTTCCCTTCTTATTTGTATTTCTTTGCTTGTATACAGGTGCAAGCTTTTTTTTTTTAATGAATGCTTTCCTGTCAGATATTTATTCCTATAAAACAATCAAAACACTACGTTGTAATATAGAAGATAATTAATTTAACAAAGTAATCAATCACTAGGTGACTGATCGGTACACTATTGCGATTCGAATCCAACACACTTAAAATGATTGTGTTAGAATAGGTTAGGTCGCTTAAGAAAACAGCAAGTATGAGTGATGAAACTCAATACTGTTTTTCAAAAATTCCATGGCAAAATGTAAATATAGCAATATATCACATCAAAAAATGAACGTTTTGCTTAGTTACTTTGTTGTTCGAGGAGGGAAATTACGTAATACAACATGCTAAGGCATGAAGCGATGAGAAAATCCTAAGATTTTAAAAAATTTTAGATTTTTAGCGATCTAACATTCCAACTCCTCTAAATGGACATTTTGCATAGTCCCTTAGGAAGCGAGTAGGAGATAATATTCTGATTCCACTGCTCCCCGAGTTTTATGATGTTTGAAGACTGCCATAAAACTATAAAAGGTGAACCAAACTGAATAATCGAAGAGAAGACATCCTTATTAATTAATGCGATGAATGACAAATAACGAATGACAAATTCAAGTAGACATCTTTATTGACGAATACAAGATGTCCCACGAATGACGAATACAAGATGGCCCCTAAGATGTTGAAAATATATGAAAATTTACTGATAATAGCGACGAAGTTGTTCAGCATTCCAGGCATGCTCGTTCTTTTGTCTGCTAGTGCGAGCTAACTTATATGTCCCAGGTCGAATGACGGCATCAATAACATACGATCCTTCCTAAGAGGGTCCAAATACACCAGCACCATGCTCTTTATTATTAGGTATGACTTGACGACGAACAAGGTCACCAACTTCAAATCCTCTTCTTCTGACTTTAAAGTTATAATATCGAGTAGTGCGCTGTTAATATGATGCGATTCGAAACTGAGACTGCTCGTACTTTTCTTCTAAAAGAATGAGCTCAATTCTCATTAGTGTTTTGTTACGATCTTGCTCATAGGTTGATCGTCGTAGAGAGCTCGCACCAATTTCAACCGGAACCATTGCTTCATATCCGTAAGCTAAAGAGAATGGACTTTCTCCGGTAGTGGTTCGTTGAGTGGTGTGATAAGCCCATAAAACTTCAGGGAGTACTTCTGGCCAAGCTCCTTTATGCTCTTCCAACTTTGTCTTTATATTATGTTTAAGTATTTTATTTATTGTTTCGACCTGTCCATTGGCTTGTGGATGAACAAAAGCGGAGAAATTCTTCTTGATGCCTAAGTTGTCGCAGAAGTTACGGAACTAATCGCAGTCAAATTGTTTCCCATTATCAGAAATTATGGTATGTGGTATACCATAACGGCAGGTTATAGATTTGTAAATAAAATCTGTCATCTTTTTTGCGGAAATAGTACTTAAGGCTTCAGAATCTGTCCACTTGATGAAATAATCGACTGCAACCACTGCATACTTCAATCCACCTTGCGCCAATGGAAGAATTCCAATAATATCAATTCCCCATACTACAAATGGCCATGGACTGGTCATTGGTGTGAGAGGAACACGTGGCATTCTAGGAATAGTTGCAAATTGTTGGCATTTGTCACACCTCCTAGTAAATTCCATTGTATCCTTCTTCATGGTCGGCCAAAAAATACCCTTGTCTTAGAACCTTGTTCGCAAGTGCTTGCCCCCCCGGAATGATTTCCACATATTCCTTCGTGAATTTCCCTCATAATGTAGTCTACTTTTTCTTCATTGACACATAACAATAACGGTGCACTAAAACTTCTTCAATAAAGCTTCTCATCATAGATAACATAGCGAGCTGCTTTCATTCGAAGTCACTTTGCGTCGTCTTTGTTTTCGGGAAGATCGCCATTTTGTATATATTTCATTATAGGATCTATCCACGATGATTTTTTGTCAACCATCATAGCTATTTGGGACTCTGATTCGATAATTGGTTTTGTAAGAAACTCGACAGAGACCACCTTTAATAATTCAGCATCTTTTGTTGAGGCGAGCTTGCTAGAGCATCTGCTCGAGTATTCTTAATGCGAGGAAGAAGTTGAATGTTATAGGCAGTGAATGTCAAGAATAATCTTTGTACCTCTGGTAAATAAGCCATCATTCTCTCTCCTCTCACTTGATACTTGCTGTTCACTTGACAAACGACCAACTGGAAATCACTGTATACCTCAATCATTTCGACCTTCATTTCTTGTGCAAGCTTTAGCCCGGCTATCAGTGCTTCATATTCTGCCTCATTATTTGATGTTGGAAATTTGAAGCGAAGTGCACAATGAATATTGTGCCTTTCAAGACTGATTAGTACTAAGACTGATTAGTACTAAGCTCGCACAAGCTCTACTCTCGTTTGACGATCCATCAATGTAAAGCTTCCACAATCTGGATAAATCTATAGCAGGTTTTTCGATTACTTCTGTGGGAAGGTTGACATCATATGTGAATTCCGCAATGAAATCTGCGGGAGCTTGCCCTTTAATCACCGTGCGGGGTTGAAAATCGATGTCAAACTGACTCAACTTAACTACCCACTTAAGTAGTCGTCCTGAAGTCTCGGGTTTTTACAGAACCTGCTTTACCGGAAAGTTCGTGAAAACTTTGATGGTGTACGCATGAAAATAAGGTCGAAGCTTCCTGGATGCGACGATGAGTGCTAATGCCAATTTCTCCATCTCTGGATATCTTATTTCGGCATCGAGTAGTCTTTTACTTACGTAGTACACTGGTCACTGTATCTTTTCATATTCTCGAATTAACACAGCGCTTGTCACATATTTAGAAACAACGAGATATAAATATAATTCTTCCCCCGGATTTGGCTTCGACAAGAGTGGAGGAGAACCCAAGTGTATTTTTAATTCTTGGAACGCCTGCTCGCATTCTCCTATCCATTCGAACCTCTTCGAACCCTTCAATATTTCAAAGAATGGTTGGCACTTATCCATCGACCTGGATATATATCGACTCAATGCGGCCACCCTTCCTGCCAGGCTCTGCACATCTTTGGGTTTGCAAGGAGATTGCATATCAATCAGCGCTTGTATCTTCTAAGGGTTAGCTTCAATGTCTCGCTGATTGACCATAAAACCCAGAAATTTTCCAAATCCTATCCCGAATGCACACTTCTGGGGATTCAGCTTCATTTGATACTTTCAGAGAATTTTGAACATCTTATCTAGATGCTTGATGTGATCTTCGGCTTTCTTCGACTTCACCAACATGTCATCAATATATACCTCTATTGTCTTGCCAATTTATTTTACAAACATCATGTTGACAAGACGCTGGTAGGTTGCTCCTGCGTTGATGAGTCCGAAGGGCATCTTCTTGTAACAGTATAATCCTCGATCAGTGATGAATGAGGTATGCTCCTCATCTAGCTCGTACATGGGGATTTGATTGTATCCACAATATGCGTCAATGAAGGGAAAAGCTATCCTTCGGGCATGCTTTATTGAGATCAATGAAATCGATGCATGTTCTCCACTTCCCATTAGGTTTCTTTACCAAAACTGGGTTAGCAAGCCAGTTCGGGTAAAAAGATTCCCTGATAAATCCAATTTCGAGCAACTTCTCTACCTCTTCTTTCAACGCGATATAGCGCTCTAGATTCATAGCTCTTCTTTTCTGCCGTACAGGCTTCTTTGTCAAATCTATGTTAAGATGATGGCATATGATATTCAGATCGATCCCCATCATGTCCGAATGCTGCCATGTGAAAACATCCAAGTTTTCAAAAAAGCGACCAATGAAGCTCGCACAGGTCTTTGAAGCTTCGCTCCAATCTTTAAAATCTTGGAGAACTTGTCAAATGGCAAATCTTCCAAGTCTTCAATGGGTCCAGTTTTGACCTCTTCATCGATTTCTCGAGGGTCGAGGTCTTCGCTTGTCGTTTCGATTGACGCTTTGCCTGACGCTTCGACTAATGTTTCGCCTGATACTTCGACTGACGTTTTGCCTGATGCTTCTCTTGGTAGCTGGACCATCATTATGCGAGGTGTCGCATCCTTTGCTGTAAGCTTTAAAGAGTTGTTATAATAAGTCCATGCATCATATTGGTTTCCTCGCACTTCGCCTACCCCGTATTGGGTCGGGAATTTCATAGCGAGATGGTAGATTGAAGTAATAGCTCGAAGTTCCCTTAGTGTCGGTCTTCCCAGTACAACATTAAATGTAGAGGGGCAATCTACAACCAAGAATTAGGTTACCATTGAAACCCTAGGATAGGTTCCAATGTTGACCATTAACTCAATCATGCCCATAGGCATTATGCTGTTACCAGTGAATCCGTAAAGTGGAGTGACGGCGGGCTTTAGGTCGCTTTCATTCAACCCCATCTTCTTAAAGGCATCGTAGTACAGGATGTCAACAGCACTTCTGTTATCGACCAATACTCGCCATAATCACGTGCTTCCATAATTGATCTTTATGACCAACGCATCATTATGTGGGTAATGGACCTCCCTCGCGTCTTCTTCTCTAAAGGTAATATCCATATCCGGTACTCGCTGAAGCTTTTGTGGTCGTTATTCAAGGTGCATGATGTTGGTCAACAGCTACTGTTGAGCTTCTTGTGCATACTTATCCTCCGCTCTCTTGGAATCTTCACCAATGTGCGGTCCTCCGAAAATAGTTCGCACCTCACGCTGAATTTCTGGAGGTCGCTGTCGGTTTTCTTCTTGCCTTTCATTATTCTGTTTAGTGTACTGCCGCAACTGCCCTTCTTTAATTAATCTTTCGATCTCATCTTTCAGGGCAAAGCAGTTATTGGTATCGTGTCCAATGTCATTGTGATACCGACAAAACTTATTGGGGTCGCGCCTCGCTCTATCTCTTTTCATCGGTTCAGGTTGACGATACCGCTCATGTTGGTTTGTGACCACATAGATATGATCTATAGGTGCGTTCAATTCAGTATAATTATTGAACCTCATGGGAGCTCTTGGAATCTCCTGTTTTTTCTGTTTGTGCTGCTTCTCAGTCGATTGTTCATTACTCCTTTTGTTTGACTTCTTATAATTTTTGTTGTTGTTTGTGGTTGCATCTTTAGCAGCATCCTTTCCTCCTCCCTTTGTCATCTTATGAAGGTTTTCGTGTGAAGATTCTACCCTTAGATATCGACCAACTCTTCGATAGAAGTCTTCAAGGGTACTACATTCTCGCTCTAGTAACTCTTCCCAGAGTTAAAACAATTTAGGTAAGATTGTAGAGTTTCCTCTGGGCCTTGCTGAATAGCAGACAGACTTACCAGTGGAACAGTAAAATTCTTTGCGGCCTAGAATTACCTCAAGAATGCAATCTGAAGCTGTTGCCTAGACGAGATTGAACCATACTTGAGTCCTCGGAATCACTTCTTCGCCGATCCTGTGAGAGTTACAGCAAAGCATCAACAACGTGCGAGATCATCAATACGATGAAGTTCCATCAGGTCGCTGAAGTGATCCATATGGTGCTGTGGATCAGTTTTCCCATCAAAAGTGTTTATGGTGGGAAGTTTAAATCCAGTAGGTAAGGCGGTAGCTCAAACCTTCTCGCTGAATGGCGATTGATGATACCCATCAGCGAGCTCATCGTCCCAGCCAGCAAGTGCATCTAATGCAATTCTCAGATTATGAACATCGACGTCCAGAGGGAGAACATTCTCTCTTACTGGTGGTAGGAGTGACCTCTGTTCATTGTTATGATATAAGGCAAGTTAGTTAAGTAGGGTCTGCTGCGACCTTAGGGATTCCAATGAAATAGTGTGATGAGATCGACCTTGGTCATTGTGATGCAATGTGGATCGCTCCTGACTACGTCGCTGATCCAATTATCTCAAGTTTGTAGGATTCTGTCGAGATTCCCTACTGATCCTTTCAAAGACACTCCTTGATTAACGTTTTGGCTTGTTGTCTAGATAACCACGATTGATTGTCGCTCTCTGGGAAGGTTATCCACGATCATGATCAGTGCCCGAACTTTTAGTACTAGATTCCAGAGGCAAGTCTGCGACCTTGCCTTTTCCCTTAAAGATGCAATCTCCATAAAGCTCCTGCTAGGTTTTAGGTTGGTCGCAGTTCCTTGTCTCTAGGATCTGAATTCTTCTATAAGGTTGTTGAGTAGAACATTCTCTGGGACATTCGTGCAGCAGCAGAGTCACCATCTGTCCCTCAGCAAGTCGTCGCAGAGAGTCATTAATTTGACTAGTGATTTGCTAAAGGATCACCAGTGCTGCCTCTATGCGATCCTGTCTTTGGACAGTATTTTCTGGAACGGCCACGACAGGTTGATCTTGAGCAGGATCTACTTGCATAACAGCAGTGCTTTAGGGATGATTTTGGCTAGTTCCAGTGTTTCTGGTAGTGTTTCTGATGTTTGCCATTGTTGAAAGAAGCAGAATTGACAATTTTTTTCTGCTGGAATAGCCCTCATTTTAGCACCAATTATTGACGGAGGTTTTGTAAACAATAAATTTGGAAAAATTGCAAGATATGGCTTGTGTGTGAAAAAAGTTAATCAATCAAAGCAAATAAGGAGACACGAATTTTATAGTGGTTCAGTCCCAAAAAAGATGAGCCTACATCCACTATTTTTTACTATTCTCTGGAGAATTACAAGAGTTTTGTTAAGTTTCAAGGCTGGAATTCCAAGAGCTCAAAATTACAGTGTGTTGTCCGGAAAAAAGAAGTAAGAGTCTAAAAAGTTGCCAAAAGATCTAAAAGATCAAAGATCCCTTATAACTGGATTGAACTCCCTTTATATAGGTGAGGATAGCTTAATGTTTTCCAATTGTGAGAATGGGTAATTGTATAACCAGAAAATACAATTTGAGTAACAATATAACTGGGTAATAACTTAAATGAGATGACTGGTCGATCTTTAAAGAGAAACTTTTGTTTCTCTTTCTTTGTAGGTTATCCGTTTGACGAAGCTTAGTCTAGTTTCCTTTTCATTCTAGTCGCACTTAACTCATTCAGAGGAGGTCGTACTAACTTATGCAGTGGAGGTCGTACTTAACTCTTTCGGAGGAGATCGTACTTAATCTTACTCATGCGACCTGACACGTCCACTTGGTCAACTTTTTTCTTTTTTGCATTGACCAACATATAGGTTTTTAGACCGCACAACAGTGACAGAAGGGGAATTTCGCAAAAGTGGGAAATTCCTTAATTTATTTGAACAGTGTCAAAAGTTATAGTTTTTATAAAAATAGTCCATTTAAATAAAATAATCAGAATTTCATCTCGTGAACCACTTCCATAGTTCGTATACACCATTAAACATAGACTGAATAATAATTAAAAATCACGAAGTCAAATATAAGCCCAAACATCACCATCATCCACAACAAAAGTCAACAAACTCCTAGCATTACCAATAGACGAACTACAATCTAGATGACCTCTTACTCCTCTTGATCACCAAGATCACACTGGACACCACCTAAGGAAGAAGGTAGGGGGTGAGCATAAAATGCCCAATAAGAAAAATAATTACTTCGAATGAAAACATTTTAGTGATGAGGAATTCCTGCATGGTTAGTTTAGTCCAAAACATACATATATATAATCTAAACCAGAAATCCATATATATATATATAAAGCAGTGTAATCAAAACCATTCAATCCATATGCATATGACACAAATTAACCTATACCCATGAGCTCTCATCCTCTCATCTGTGGAAACCTAGGATGATGGCACTAAGTATGCCTAACAGCCTGCCTGATACCTAAGCCCATACCCGGAGGGGAAACCCGTGTGTCGCCTACCAAACCTGGAGGGGCAACCGAATTGCCTACGCCTGCCAAATGGGGAGGTAATCAGAAGTAACAAAACCCCGCACGAGTTTACGGACTTTCACCAACGGTGGGGCACGCAGCGCCACACTGTAAACCCACGATGCTAACACGGTGCTCATGTATGATCCCATGACACGTGCAATACAGAACTGAAGTGTGAAAATAATCATGCTCTGGTTTTTCGGTAAAATCAGCATACTAGGTATTTCTAGAAAAACGGGCAGCATAACGGCCCTATTTTTAATATGTCCAAAATAATCTGCACTCAGAAAATTCCCAGAGCAATACAGTATATATCTCATACAACTAATTCTCGACACAGATATTCGAGAAACCAAAAATCACATTTGTTCTCATATGTTGCAGAAAGTAAGTTTTATTCGAAAATGATTTAAAACAGAGATAATTGAATCTCTACCTCGCTCGAATAGCAATACCACGCTATTGAATACTCAAGGTGTCATTGACGATCACCTGGAGGGTCGGGAGCCAATTCCAAGCCCTCGATTGTCCCCTTGCAAAAAACCAACTTCTAAATGAAGCTTCAATTCCTCAAACGGACTTCTTTGCTGAATTCCTAGCACCCAAAATAGCTAGGTTAGACATATAACTTGTCTAATTCGGGTCCGGGATCACACCGGGCCGGTGGCACACAAAACGAGGTAAATCTCGACCTTCTGTTCTCGATTTTTGTGCCGGTCACCAAACATAGGCAATATATATATATATATATATATATATATCAAACTTCTCCATTTTCTGAGTACAAGCCAAAAATGAGGTCAAAAACACAATCCAACAGCTGGATCACAAACAACAACCAAAAACTCGAAATGCCCAAAAATGACAACTTTCAATCCTGGCAAAATGAGGTTGAGATATATATGCCTTGATGATCCTTGAGACGAGAAGTATCCAACGGGACCGGTTGGAGGTCGAATGGTGGCCGGAATCGTCGCCGGTGACGAAAAAACCGAAACGGCTCCAACGGCTTCGATAGAGGTTTCCCGGCAAACCAGACGATGGCAGCGGCTGGTGAGGGGTAGCGGAGCTTTGGTGCGGCACGGGGTTCCTTCGCCAGTCGGTGGTGCGGGTGGACGATGGATGGAGCGGCAGTCGCGGCTTCCTCTGGTGTTGCGACCGAGAAACGCAGAGAGATAGAGAAATCGAGGGAGAAGAGAGAGAGAGAAAAGAAAAGGACAGGGCACGTGGCCCTGTCTTATAGGACTATGCAATTTTTCAAAAATTGCACATAAGTCCCCAAATTTCAAATCTCTATTAATCTAGTCCCCCAAAAATTGCAATTTAGTCCTTCTGCACAAAACTTTTGCAATTCAATCCCCACAATATTATATCCGAAAAATTGGTAAAATGTCCAAATTACCCACAAAAATTCCGGATTTTTACATTCTCCCCTCCTTAAAAGAATTTCGTCCCGAAATTCAAAGTACAAGTCAAGGTTTACATCACAATACAACTTTTGGCTGAAAGTCAAACAAATGAGTGTACTTCTCGTACATCTCTGTCTCGAGTTCCCAAGTAGCCTCGTCTTCCTTATGACGTTCCTAAAGCACCTTGACAAGTGGAATCTCTCTATTGCAAAGCACCTTCAACTCTCTAGCCAACAAACGAATAGGCTGCTCTTCATAGGACACATCGTCTTGGATCGGTACATGCACGTACTAAACAATATGAGATGGGTCCAGCGTGTACTTCTTCAACATCGACACGTGAAACACATAATGCACGTGGCCCAACTGTGCAGGCAGATTCAAGTGATACGCCACTGGTCCAATTCTCTTAGTGATCTCAAAGGGAACAACATACCTTGGAGCAAGCTAACCCTTAACTCCAAATCTTGTCGTTCCTCGCCTTGGAGTCACTTTCAGGAATATAGAATCACCAGTATCGAACTCTACCTCATGCCTCTTCAGGTCAGCATAACTCTTCTGGTGACTCTGAATCTTCTTGAGTCTCTCTTTGATACCCTTGATCTTCTCAGTAGTCTCTTCAATCAACTCAGGTCCAAGAGTAACACGCTCTTAGGCTCTGCCCAACACAAAGGCGATCTACATGGCCTTTCATATAATACCTCATATGGAGCAATACCCACACTGGTCTGGTAACTGTTATTATAAGCGAATTCCACCAAAGGAAATGATCATCCCAGTTCCCACCAAAGTCCAGCATGCAACAACGTAGCATGTCCTCAAGAATCTGAATGGTCCTTTCAGATTGACCATCTGACTCAGGATGGTGAGTTGTACTGATATCCAACTACATACCCAATGCGTTCTGCAAGGCTCTCCAAAACTTAGAAGTGAATCTTGGATCTCTGTCAGAGACTATGCTTAAAGGCACACCATGTAAGTGTATGATGTTCTTCATATATAGTCTACTGAGCTTAGTAAGAGAGTAGTCCATCCGGATCGGTATAAAGTGAGCATTCTTTGTCAATCGATCGACTACCACCCAAACTGTGTCATTCTTCCTCAAGGTCTTCAGCAAACGGGTCACGAAGTCTATTGTGATCTTGTCCCACTTCCATTCCGGAATTGGCAACGGCTGAAGTAATCCAGCTGGACTCTGGTGTTCAGCCTTGACTCGTTGACAAGTCAAACACTTAGTCACAAAAGTAGTTACATCCTTCTTCATCCCTTTCCACCAATACTGTCACTTTAAGTCCCGGTACATCTTGGTACTACCCGGATGTACTATGAACCTTGATTTGTGAGCCTCAGTTAGAATGTTTCTTAAAGATTAGGGTTATCAGCTATATCCAACTTCCCATTGAAAAGTAAAAACCCTTCTCTGTTAGTGCTCCAACCATCTAACTATTCATCATTCTGAAGCCGGTTCCAAATTGTCCTCAACTCCCTGTCTTGTCACTAACTCTACTGGATAGTCTGGAGAAGAGATGGTGAAATCACAATGTTGCTTAGGCAAGCAACTTCTTCATTCTCGAAGTACTGCAAGTTGTAGTCACCAATTGCAATTAAGTTCCTCCAATCTTCAAACACTAGTGCAGCTAGTGCATCATAAGGCTTCCTACTCAATGCATCAGCTACAACATTGGCCTTACCAGGATGATACTATAGGTCAAAGTCATATCCTCCATATACTCAACCCATCTTCGCTGTCTCAAGTTCAGATCCTTCTGAGTAAAGAGATACTTCAAACTCTTATGATCGGAGAATATGTCGAACTTACACCATACAAGTAACATCGCCAAATCTTCAAAGCAAAGATCACTGCTGCAAGCTCTAGATCATGGGTGGGATAGTTCCTCTCATGTGGCTTCAACTGATGAGAAGCATAAGCCATAACTCAACCATTCTACATCAAGACACATCCCAAACCCGTCTTGAAGCATCTGTATACACCACATAAGGCTCGTTACTGTCAAGAACAGTAAGAATAGGTGCAGTGGTTAAACTTTGCTTTAACCTGACAAAAGCTTCTTCACTTTCATGATCCCAAACAAAATTACCGTCCTTCCTGGTCAACTTCGTCAAAGGCAAAGCAATTATCAAGAAATCTTGCACAAAATGACGGTAGTAGCCTGCCAATCCAAGGAAACTACGTACCTCCGTCACATTTCTCGGTATTTCCCATTTCAGAACAGCTTCGATCTTAGCGGGATCAGCTGAAATACCCCCGTGAGAAATCACATGATCCAAGAACTTCACTTTTGACATCCAACAGTTCGATTTCTTAGCGTACAACTGATGATCTCTCAAGGTCTTGAGTACTATCCCCAGATGTTCGATATGCTCTTCTCGAGTCTTGGAATATACTAGGATGTCATCGATGAACATACCACAAAACGATCCAAAAATGGCCTAAAAATCCAATTCATAAGAACCATAAATGCTGCGGGAGCATTCGTCAAACCAAATGGCATCACCAGAAACTCAAAATGACCATATCGAGTTCTGAATGCTGTCTTAGGTATATCATCATCTCTTATCTTCAACTAATGATAACCAGATCTCAAATCAATCTTAGAGAAGAACCTTGAACCACCGAGTTGATGAAACAACTCATCTATCCTTGGCAAAGGATACTTGTTCTTCACTGTTAACTGATTCAACTTTCGGTAATCCACATAAAGTCTCAACGAACCATCAGCTTTCTTCGCAAACAAAACAAGAGCACCCCAAGGAGAAGTGCTATTGCGAATAAAGCCCTTGGAAAGCAAATCGTCCAACTGTTCTCTCAATTCTTCTATCTCAGCAGGTGCCATGTGATAGGCTGGAATAGAAACTGGCTGAGCTCCAGGAACTAGTTCAATACAGATCTCGATCTCCCTATCTGGTGGTAACCCTGGTAAGTCTTCAGGAAATACCTCCGAATACTCACACACCACCAGAATCCATGGGTCTTGATTGTCTATCCTTACCTCGCCATGCATGGCAAATTAGTTCCCATAACACTCAAGTTTCTTCCTTCCACCCATGCACTCTTTCAGAACAGGACTAGGCTTCAACGGACTCATCCCAGCCTGATAGACAATAGGATATGCATCACTAGGAAAAAGAGTCACCCACTTTGTACGACAGTCCACAACCGCTCGATATTTCGACAACTAATCCATACTGAATATTACGTCGTACTGTCCCATTGGCAATATAATCAAATCAGCAAGAACCTTCCTATCACCAATCACAACCCGACAAGACTTACACACATTAGACACATCGGCTACCCCTCCCAAAGGTGTACCCAACATTAATATATAATCCAAATTAGAAAATTCCAACCCCAACAGTTGAGTAAACAATATGGATATGAATGAATGGGATGCACCAGTATCAAACAAAACATGTGCCCAAGAGTGTGAAAGAAGGATCATACCGTCAACAACACCTCAGCCAGTACGATCCTAAGTGTCGTCTGCCCTAGTAAAAGCATAGGCTTGGCTAGCCACCTTTCCTTTCCCTTTATTGCCTCTTCCCTCACCAGGATAGCTACTGTTGGTACCTAGACCACTACTGTTAAATCCACATCCAGCCTGACTCCCTGAGGCCTGAGGAGTCTGAAAGTTTTGGGTAAAACCCTGAGGGCAGTACTGATGTTGATAAGGCTGAGGGGAAGTAAAAGCCTACGAAGCACCCTGTGACTGTTGTGGCCTTGCTTGAGTGTTTTGATAAGAAATAGAGCCGGACTGGCTCCTCTGTGGTCCTAACTGAGAAAGAGGAGATTTCTGCAGATGGTTGGGACACTCCTTCTTTCGATGACCCTATTGACCATAAACGAAACATCCTCCATACGGACTATCTCTGCCACCCCCTGAAGAACCACTGTTGTTCAAGCTGCCATTGTTCAGAGTATCCTGGGCTGATCACTACCCCTGGTTCCTTCTGGTGGCTTTCCTGTCATTACCTCTCCGCTATTTCCTTTTGGAATCCAAACTTTCTTCAAAGGCCTTTGCCCGCTGGGCAGCCACTGCAATCTCAGGAAGAGTATGGAAAGTCTAGGTACCAATCCTGTTGAAAATGTTCCGATTCAGACTAATCCTAGACATGGCAACTCGGTACCTCTCGCTCGTAACCAGTCCAAGAGCAACACTTGCCAACTCAGTGAACTCTATCAGGTACTCATTCACTATTCTGTTACCTTGAATCAACGTCTCAAACCGGTTCATAACTTCATCTTGTTGATCCTCATTGGCATACTGGGCTTTAAAAATCTGTTCAAAGTCTTCCCAAGTCAAGCCTCCTATATCTTGCATCCATTCCACTGTCTCCCACCAATGAATGGCACTCCCCATCAAATGGGTAACAGTAAACATAACCCAAAACTTAACTGGAGCACCAAGGGCCCAAAAGTGCCTCTCCATATCAGGTAACCAAGCAATTGCCATGAGAGCTTCTGATCTACTATCAAACTACCCTGGCTGGAGACACATAAACTGCTGGAGATGATCAGCCTGATCTAACTAACGTTCCCTCAGAGCTGGAGGCTGATAGTCTGCATTGCTCATGTAGACGAATGCCTGCTGCATTACCTCAATCAGATGAGTGAAATCCAGTCGAGGAGGTTGGGTAACCAGCTGGTGCCTCGGAACTCTTCTAGAAGGCATCATTACAAGTCTGAAATAATATGCCAAACTGTTTGTGAGATAATGATGCATGCTTGTCATAAAAACAACTTCAATCTAGTTTAATAGTGATACATCCGAGCTGTTAAACTCAAATCTCTGATACCAAAAATTTCTATCACGACCCAAAACCCGAGCCAGTGGCAGAAGGGGAATTTCACAAAGGTAGGAAATTCCTTGATTTATTTGAAAAGTGTCAAAAGTTCTAGTTTTATAAAAACAGTCCATTTAAATAAAATAATCGAAATTCCATCTCGTGAACTACTCCCACAGTTCGTATACACCATTAAACATATACTGAATAATAATTAAAAATCACGAAGTCAAATATAAGCTCAAGCATCACCATCATCTACAACAAAAGTCAACAAACTCCTAGCATTACCAAGAGACAAACTGCAATCCAGATGACCTCTTACTCCTCTTGATCACCAAGATCACACTGGACACCACCTAAGGAAGAATGTAGGGGGTGAGCATAAAATGCCCAGTAGGAAAAATAAGTACCTCGAACGAAAATATTTTAGTGATGAGGAATTCCTGCATGGTTAGTTTAGTCCAAAACATACATATATATAATCCAAACCGGAAATGCATATATATATATATATATATATAAAGCAGTGTAATCAAAACCATTCAATCCATATACATATGACACAAATCAACCCATACCCATGAGCTCTCATCCTCTCATCTGTGGAAACCCAGGATGATGGCACTAAGTATGCCTAACAGCCTACCTGATACCTAAGCCCATACCCAGAGGGGACACCCGTGTGTCGCCTACTAAACCAGGAGGGGCAACCGAATTGCCTACGCCTGCCAAATAGGGAGGTAGTCAGAAGTAACAAAACCCCGCACGAATTTACGGATTTTCACCGACGATGGGGCACCACTGTAAACCCATGATGCTAACACGGTGCTCATGTATGATTCTATGACACGTGCAATACAAAACTAAAGTGTGAAAATAATCATGCTCTGGTTTTTCGGTAAAATCAGCATATAAGGTTTTTATAGAAAAACGAGCTACATAACGGCCCTATTTTTAATATACCCAAAATAATCTGTCCAATTCGGATTCGGGCCCACACCAAGTCGGTGGCATGTAAAACGAGGCAAATCTCGACCGTCCGATCTCAATTTTCGTGTCGGTCACCAAACATAGGCAATATATTTATATCAAACTTCTCCATTTTCTGAGTACATGCCAAAAATGAGGTCAAAAACACAATCCAACAGTTGGATCACAAACAACAACCAAAAACTCAAAATGCCCAAAAATGGCAACTTTCAATCCGGGCAAAATGGGGTTGAGATATATATATATATATATATATATACATTGATGATCCTTGAGACTAAACGAATCCAACGGGACCGGTTGGAGGTCGAATGGTAGCCGGAATTGTCGCCGGTGACGAAAAAACCGAAACGGCTCCAACGGCTTCGATGGAGGTTTTCCGGCGAACCAGACGACGGCGGCGGCTGGCGAGGGGTGGCGAAGCTTCGGCGCGGCATGGGGATCCTTCGCCGGTCGGTGGCACGGGCGGACGGTGGCTGGATTGGCGATCGCGGCTTCCTTCGGTGTTGCGGCCGAGAAACGCAGAGAGAGAGAGAAGTCGGGGGAGAAGAGAGAGAAGAGAGAGAGAGAAAAGAAAAGGACAGGGCACGTGGCCATGTCTTATAGGCTGTGCAATTTTTCAAAAATTGCTCATAAGTCCCCAAATTTTAAATCTCTATCAATCTAGTCCCCCAAAAATTATAATTTAGTCCTTATGCACAAAACTTTTGCAATTTAATCCCCACAATATTATATTCAGAAAATTGGTAAAATGTCCAAATTATCCTAAAAAATTCCTGGTTTTTACATTTATAAAATAACGAAAATGATTAAGTACGTTGTATATTCGGTTAGTTTTCCTTAATCGGTGTTGGTGGAGGTTTTGTCAACATTGAATTGAGGAATTTATGAGATGTGATTTGTGTGTGAAATGAATTGAAAAATAAAGAATGATTTTATAGTAGTTCAGCCCTCAAAAAAATTAGCTTACTTCCACTGTTCTTCACTAGTTATTGGAGAATTATAAGAGTTTTTTTAGTCTCAAAGTGAGAGCAAAAAGATAATTACAGAGAATATATAATAAAGTGATTATGAGATGATAAATTATGAAATCAGCCTCATTTATATAGGTGAATGAGAGTGGCTTAGTGTTTCCCAATTGTAAAAATAGAAAAACACATAATCAGAAAATACACTTTCAGGTAACAATACAAAATTAGATAACAACCAAAAAAATAAATTACTTAATATTTGCCTAGAAGCTTGTTTCTTTATCCTCGTAGTTACCCCTTTGAATAAGTTTGATATAGTTTCATTTTCTTCTGGTTGCATGTTCATCTATATAGAGTAGATCGCACTATTGGTTATTTGACCTATTTTCTTTCCCACAGTTGTTGACTTTCCTTTTTGGCATTGACTAATGTATAGATTTAAGATCGCATAACAATTGCCCCTATTAATTATGAGCTTTAAAATGCGATGTGAGACTATTTGAAAAATCCTTGAAGAGTCATGAAATCTCAAATCACGTCTCTTAGAGTTGTGCATATCTACTCTTCTGACAGGATGCACACACTTGTCATTCATGCCTTAGTGAGATGGCGAGACTCGAGAAAACCCTCTCATACCTCGAGTAAATGTGATGACGACGATGATGATGATGATGATATCAGCTGTCCTTTCAAATCAAAACTTTTCATATTTCAAAAATTAATTGATTTGATTTTTCAAAAGATAAATCTCCCATGTGAATCTTGGCCATTAAATCTAAAAATTAATTCCATTAATCTACGACCCAGATTTAAGGAATCTTGAGGTATATAAGGAGTCTATTCCTTTCTTCTTCTTCCATTTTCATTTTTTGAAACTTCAAAATTCTTTAAGCTTTTAAAGCCCTCAGAGATCCAACCATCTGGTGAAACCCAAAAGCTTTCCTTGTCATCTCTGGCAAACTAGATTGTTATTTCAACCTTGTCAATAATATCAGTTTAGGTTTTCCAGAGATCTTTCAACCACAGGTTGGCAATTCTTCTCTTCTTGTTTCTTTTATTTTTGTTTCTAATTTTCTTCTTTTTGAATCGAACGGACAATTGTAAATTTCATATTTTACTGAACTGATAAATATGACCCCTAATTAAATATCGATAATTATCCTTGACATATAAAATTAGACAAAACCCACATAAGGATCTAAGATTCCAGATCTTTTTGGGTTTGTAGATCGAAATTGTAGACAACATTATAGATTTAGGATTCTGTATTTTAGTCGAACAATAAACATAAATCTAATAGATCAAATGACGAATTGCCTTAGACAAACAAATAGACGAACCCATAAATCGATTAGAAAAACCTAATCAAATCATAGATAGATGAATAGATAGATGTCGGAGCAATTTTTATAGGATTTGTAGCCCCGAATTGCTCGCACATAGTGAGTATACCTATTACAAACAAAGTAGCATGCCTATCTCTAGGTCACACTTAGATTAGCTTTTATAAACATTAATAAAGTTTATATTAAAAACCTATCAACCAGAGATCGCATGAGACTAAATACTATCTGTTTCTTTTCAGAAGTCTAGTCACAAAGACTTTAGAGAAGGGAACTCATTCTCTGGTGAATTGAAATCCTCGACAAGCATTTAGTCTAACTTAGATGACTATATTAAGTGGGACCTCGAACCCAAAGTTGAGATTACTGGAGCTAGGCGAGGAAGTCCTCACATAGTAGAACTCCAAGAGTACCAGCACCATCAACATGTAAGAGAAACTCCTGAATATTATTTCGGCTTCCAATACGTCGAAGGTAAATGGTCTTACAGTGACATAAAATCAAATTTCATGTGGGCAAAGATTGAGAAATTGAAGAAGCAATACAACCTTGATCCAATGTTAAAGATCTTGACTCTAATCGAATTTAATCACCCAAACATGCCCCTACTCTGATATGCTGCATTTATCAATGCCCTAATACGAGATGGGGTTGTAACACCCCCTAGTTTAACCATATTATCATATACAGTCAAACTATGAAGTATTATTCTTTCTTAAACATTATCTTTTGTAAACAAAATAGGCAGAATTTGAACTTTCCAAAATTTTTGGACGAAAGTAACTGCGTGGCATTTCTTGTTAAAGTGTCTTCACAAAATATACAATCAAAAGAGGTTTTCACCAGTCTATTTTTCCATCAGCAGTAGTATTTACATTACGCCAAAATATCTCCAAACAAAAATGTCGCCCACAGGTCAAGCTCGTCTACATCTATATGATCATGGCGACAAAAGACAAACCAGGCAACCAGCTAGTCAATACCAAAATGTGCCTCCTCATCTGTATCATAAGACTAACATGAGCTAAAACCCAGTAAGTAAAAACTATACATGCTTATGAATGCTTTAAAATCTCATAAAGTTCCCATTGTACCCTTTTCTTTTTTAAACATTTGAGTCCATGCATTTTCCTTAAAAATTATTCTGAGTTGGGCCCCTTAACACATTGTTTATCCTGTAAGTCGATAGGCCGTGATAACATTAGGCGAAAACTCTGGCCAAGAGTAAAAATAAGGTGCGACCGTCGTGTGAGGTTTTTTTTGAAAACTCCTTCCCTCATCAAAGAGGCATCCCACACCACGCTAATATTGTCCCACTTCAACGAGACACATTATAAGATCCACAAATCTCGCTTCAACGGGAGAGTCTGCATTAACAGACTTACCTATCCAGCTCCGACAGACTAACAATTGCACATGCCATTTCATAACTTTCAGGAATAAGTAAGTTTCACATAAATATATCTTCCATATAGTTCTTGTGATGCAGTTGTAAGTCTTTACTTACCTTGTGTCTTGAATATGAATTGAGAGTGGAAAGAGTCAATATCCTCTAGAGATTGGTGTGCTAATCACCTATCATAAATTACTATTATTCAAGATGCACATTTTACAAAAAGAATGCATTAAGATACTTGAACAAGACCGAAATCAGAACTTTCACTAATTTAAGAAACTTAATCTTAAAATGACTCAGGAGTATATAAATCACTTAAGGTACTTAGCAGCCAATATCTAGCATTAAAAAACTATTCAAAAGTAGTAAATATGAATGCTAGTTCAAATGCTAGTCCATTTGCTTCTAAATGGTACCATTTGGTTTTAAAAATATTTGGACAGCACCTCTCCTATTTTTAGGACATCCTCACATGATTAAAATCATAGTTTAAGACCTGTAATAGTAATCAACAAATTAATTCCCATATATACAAATCAAAAGAAACACCTAGGATAACATAGAAGCACATTTCAAATCTTTTTCGGTTTAGACAAGTTTAAAACAATTTGTGCACTTGTCTATGGCTACCAACAGCAACTAAATTAATGGAATAAATGATAGAATCCATGATATATCCATTGCAAGTTGAGAAAATCAGATTACAAGTATAGAAAGTGTAATACACCCACGGAAACACTTGATGACACAATTAGCAAATTTGGGGCTCTAGGCATAACCTGAATTCTCCACGTAAATTATATGTTTCCAGCAATATATAAGGGTTACTAGGACCATTATTCATCAAACAATAGCTTTGGTTTAAGTGCTGAAACAAAATAAATTAGCTACATATTCAAAATCTTACATAGAACTCACCTTGACTCGTTTAAGCTTTTGTTGGAGCTCTTGCTTTCTACTACCACCAAACTGATTCTCAACACTTAGAATTAGATTTTAGGACTCAAGAGAACCTGAAGTAACCATTATTTAAGTGGTAGCAAGTGGAGAATTGAAATTAAAGGATAAGACCCAGAAAGAAGTACTTAGTAGAATTACCTTGACTAGTTTTGGTCTATCTTGCTTTCTAGGGCTCCAATTTGAGTTCTACCACTTGGAAACTCTTAGAAATGTTTAAGGAAAGTTGAGAGAAGTTAGAAAAAGCATTGGAGAGTTTCAAGTCATGGTTGGAGAGAAAGGAAAAGCAAATGACCAGATATGACCCAAAATCAACACTTAATGTCTAAGAAAAGGTATAACTTAGATTCTAAGGGATATTTTGGGTATTTTTCATATTACTTTCTATGTGTCCAGCTCTAGAACATCCTTAGCATAGTCACCATGTTTCTGGTCACTCCTATACACGCAAGTGTAGCCAAAGTTAGTGAATCCTACCTTAGAAAATGAAAACTAGTCATACTTTGACTTATGATCCTATATGGCCAATCTTATTATAATTTGGTGGAACCTAGCCCCTTAACCAATCATTAAACATAAAAAGAAAGTCAATTAGACTCCAATTGACAATGCAAACATAGTATTAACACTCAAGTATTAGAATGCACAAAAATGACATTATGCGATTAAGCCTAATCTAAGCTAGCTTAGTGAAACTAAATACGAATTAGTATCCTGAATGCCTGGAGCCGACAAATAAAATGCTATAAATGAGTCTTAGACATTGAATCAAGCCTATTTGACATATTAAACACACCGTGAATTCGGCTCCAAAATACGTGAAAATTACATTTTACCGAAAAACTACTATTTGACCAAGTTATCAACAAGTACAATCTTAATGCATGTGTATATAGTATTGCTTTCATAATTATATTCTTTGTTCTTTTAGTATACTGAGCTCTCTCTGAGGGTATTGAACCTTTACACTGCATTGGGACACTTCAATAATCATTAGTGTAATAACATGTATGTAAATCCACATAACATAATGAATAAGTATGTTACTAAAAAAACTAGTATTAACGACTTCTAGATGCCTAATATGCAATTAGAACATATTTATTATTAGCTTAATATGCATGTGAGAATCTTGGGCACCACAATTCTCCCCTCCTTATAAAATTTCGTCCTCGAAATTTGCTTACCCAAATAAGTGTGGATACTTAGTTTTCATCTCTTCCTATCTTTCTCATGTGGCTTCTTCCACTTTATGGTTCTTCCACAATACTTTGACCAAAGGGATTTTCTTGTTTCTAAGTTTTGTTTCTTTTGTATCCAAAATCTTCACTGGATGTTCCTTGTAACTCACGTCTTGATTTAGCTACAACTGCTCAAAATTCAGAACATATGATGGATTTGAAATATCCCTTCGTAACATAGAAACATAAAATACATTATGTACATTCGACAATGATGGCAGCAAAGCGAGTCTATAGGCAACATCTCCAACTTTGTCGAGTATCTCAAAAGGACCTACATCTCTGGTACTTAGCTTTCCTTTCTTTCCAAACCTCATGATTGCTTTCATGGGTGCAACCTTCAAGAACACTTTATCTCCAACGTTAAATTCTAGTTTTCTTCTTTGAGGATCTGAATAATGTTTCTGTCTACTTTGAGCAGCTAGTATCCTTTTTCGAATCTTTTCTGCTGCCTCATTTGTCTCTCTTATTAATTCTGGACCCAGAAATTTTCTTTTTCCCATCTCATCCTAATGAATAGGAGGTCTACACTTTCTTCCGTACAATGCTTCATATGGGGGTATTTCAATAGAAGCTTGGTAACTATTATTGTAAGCAAATTCTATAAGTGGCAGGTATCTGCTCCAAGATCCATGGAACTCCAACACACAAGCTCTGAGCATGTCTTCAAGGGTCTGTATAGTCCTCTCTGATTGCCCATCAGTTTGAGGATGTAAAGTTGTACTAAATGCCATTTTTATACCCATTGCCTCTTGAACACTCCTCCAAAATTTCAAAGTAAATCTAGAATCTCGATCAGAAATAATAACTTTTGGAACACCATGTAGTCTCATAATCTCCTGAACATATAACCAAGCAAACTGGTCCAAGTTATAGGTTATACTAATAGGAAGGAAATGAGCTGATTTGGTATATCTATCTATAATCATCCAAATAGCATCATGTCCCTTAGTTGTCTTAGGAAGTCTAACAACAAGATCCATAGCAATCTCTTCCCATTTCCATTCGGGTACGTTCAAAGGCTTTAATTTCCCAACGTGTCTTTGATGTTCAACTTTGACTTGCTGGCATATGAGACACTGCTCTATAAACTCAACCACATCTTTCTTCATACCAGGCCACCAGTAATACACCTTTAAGTCTCTATACATCTTTGTAGTACCAGGATGCACAAAGTAGGGAGTGGTATAAGCTTCCGTCAATATCTCATTTCTAGCAATTCCTCCAGGTACACACAATCTATTTCCATATTTGATTACACCATCACTAGAAATCTGGAAGGCCATCTCCATTCCGGATTCTATCTTACTCTTTAAATTCATCATATAGGGATCTGTTTTCTAACCTTGTTTGATTTTCTCTAAAATTGTTGGTTGTAGAGTAAGAGCTGCCAATCTTTCCGTTAAACCTATAGGCATAATCTCCAACTCTAACTTATGTAAATCCATTAAGAGATGTTTCATATTAACATGCTTAACAGTCATAGTAGCCAATGATTTCCTACTTAGAGCATCAGCAACTACATTGGCTTTTCTTGGATGATAGTTAATCTCACAGTCATAATCTTTCACCAATTCAAGCCATCTTCTTTGTCTCATATTCAGTTCTTTTTGGGTAAAGAAGTACTTTAGACTCTTGTGATCTGTGTAGATCTCACACTTCTCCCCATAGAGATAGTGTCTCCAAATTTTCAGTGCAAAGACAACTGCTGCTAGCTCTAAATCATGAGTAGGATACTTCTTTTTATATTCCTTCACTTGCCTAGACGCATAAGCAATGACTTTGCCATTTTCCATCAGAACACATCCTAGACCCCTTAGAACACATCCTAGACCATTCTTTAAGGCATCACTGTAAACAACAAATCCTCTTGATCCGGATGGTATTGAAAGTATAGGGGCTATTACCAAATGATGCTTCAATTCCTCAAAACTCCTTTCATAATTTTCATTTCAGTGAAACTTCACATTCTTCCTTGTTAAATGAGTCAATAGAGAAGCCAGCTTTGAGAAACCTTTAACAAAACGTCTATAATAACCCACTAATCCCAAGAAACTACGAATCTCAGATATATTTGTAGGTCTTGGCCAATTACTCACAGCTTCATCTTTCATTGGATCCACAGAAATACCATTTTCAGAAACCACATGACCAAGGAAGATAACTTTCTCTAACCAGAATTTGCACTTCTTAAACTTAGCATACAACTGCTTTTCCCTAAGAATTCTCAGTACAGTCCTCAAATGTTCCATATGCTCCTCTCGTGAGCGTGAGTAAATTAGAATATCATCGATGAAAATTATAACAAATTTATCTAAGAAATCTTTGAACACTCTATTCATCATGTCCATGAAAGCAGCTGGGGCATTAGTTAATCAAAGAGCATTACTAAAAACTCATAGTGTCCATATCTGATTCTGAAAGCTATTTTTGGAATGTCTTCCTCCTTAATTTTCAACTGGTGGTAACTTGATCTTAATTCAATCTTTGAAAACACAGAAGCTCCTTGTAGTTGATCAAACAAATCATCAATCCTGGGAAGCGGATACTTGTTTTTGATTGTGACCTTATTCAGCTCCCTATAATCAATGCAAAGCCTCATAGTCCCATCTTTCTTCTTTACAAACAAAACTGGAGCACCCCATGGTGAAAAGCTTGGGCGAATAAAATCTTTGTCTAATAACTCTTGTAACTGTACTTTCAGTTCCTTTAACTCTGTCGGAGCCATACCGGGCAATAAGTCAATAATAAACTCTATCTTTCTATCAGGTGGTAACTGAGATAAATCTTCAGGAAATA
>JXTB01000006.1:1022321-1223545 GCA_002914805.1 Parasponia andersonii
GGCCCACTTTGAGAGGGTGTATATATGTATATATTGTAGTATGTATAAATATGAGTGGAGTTTTCCTTTTCTTCCACAAAGTTTAAAAGTTTTAAATTTTTCCCGATTTTATCAGTTCTTCGTAGAGTAGCGTCTCCCGATTTCACTAAATATTTATACAAATGTCCTTACGTACGTGTGTGTGGGATCGGGGGGTGTTACATATATAATGTGTAAACAAGTATTCAAATACAAGAACAAAGTGTATAACCTTTACTAGTCTAAGTCTTGTATTCTTGATCTTTGTCTTCAAGCTCTTTTCCATCCATCTTCAAACTTGATTCTAATAAGTTCAATATGTATCCATCTTCAAGCTTGATTTCTCAATTAATTTGAGTAAGAACTTTTAAAGTTATTTCACTACACACTCAAGTTAAATCATTAGTACTAAATCAAATATTTGTTATCTTCAAAATAAGAGTGAGTAAGATTGAAATTTCAATTTTCTCAACACATAGACTAGTCATAGAAGTAAGAGGAATAGGTGGTGATCTAGGAATGATTGCAAATCAATGACATTTGTTGCATCTCTTGGAAAATTCCATTGCATCCTTCTTCATAGGAAGCCAAAAATATCATTGTCTGAGAGCTTTGTTCCCAAGTGCCTGCCCCCCGGAGTGATTTCCACATATCCCTTCATGGATCTCTCTTATAATGTAATGTGTTCTTTCTTCATCAAAATATGCTAATAATGGCAAACTAAAACTCCTCCAGTAGAGCTTCCCATCATAGATTATATAATGAGCTGCTTTCATTCAAAGTCACTTTACATCGTCTTTATTTTCAAGAAGGTCACCATCTTGTAAAAGCTTCATTATAGGATCCATCCATGAAGGTTTCTGGTTTACTAGCATGGTTACTTATGCATCTATTTCGATACTTGGCTTCGAGAGGAATTCGACATAGACCACCTTCAGTAACTCTGCATCCTTTGTCAAAGCTAATTTGGCTAAAGCGTCTGCTTGAGTATTCTTAGAATGAGGAAGCTGAATGCTATGGGTGGTAAATGTCGAGAACAGTCTCTGCACCTCCTGTAAGTAGGCTAGCATCTTCCTTCTCTAGCTTGGTAATCATCGATCACTTAACAAATGACCAATCGGGAATCATTGTATACCTCGATCATTTCGACCTTCATTTCTTGTACGAGCTTGAGTCTAGCTATCAAGGCCTTGTATTCTGCTTCATTATTCGATGTTGGAAATCTGAAGCATAGTGCATAGAGGATATTATGCTCCTCTGGACTAATTAACATTAATCCCACACTAGCACCATTCTCATTTGGCGATCCATCAACATAGAGTTTCCATAATTTAGTTAAATCCATGGCATTTTTCTCAATTACTTCATTGAGAAGATCGACATCATATGCGAACTCTACAATAAAATCTGCGAGAGCTTGAACCTTAATTGCAGTTCGAGGTCGAAAATTGATGTCAAATTGACTTAGCTCAACCGCCCACTTGAGTAATCGTCCTAACGCTTCAGGCTTTTGCAAAACTTGTTTCAATGGAAAATTTGTGAAAACCTCGATGGAGTGTACATGAAAATATAGTCAAAGCTTCCTAAATGTGATGGCAAGCGCTGAATGTGAAAATCTCTATCTCTGGATATCTTGTTTCGACATCAAGTAGTCTTTTGCTTACATAATATATTGGTCGTTGTACATTATCTTCTTCTCAAATTAACGCAACACTCATCGTATATTTGGAAATAGTGAGGTACAAATATAGTTTCCCTTCCAGCTTTAGCTTCAACAAGAGTGGAGGAGAGCCTAAATATTTCTTCAACTCTGGGAATGCTTGGTCACACTTTTCAGTCCACTCAAACTTATTCAAACTCTTTAACACCTCAAAGAATAGTTGGCATTTGTCAATTGATCTTGATACAAATCAGCTCAGTGCAACTACTCTTCCCGCTAAGCTCTGCATGCCTTTGGGTTTGTGAGATGATTGCATGTCAATCAATGCTTGGATTTTTGAGGATTTACTTCGATACCTCACTGATTGTCCAGGAATCCAAGAAACTTCCCAGATTCTACCCCGAATGCACACTTTTTGGGATTCAACTTTGTTGTGTGGTTTTTTACCACCATAAATAGTTGACCTACCTAATCCCCAAAAAAAGCAACTAGCTAATTGAAGAGGAGATAGTTATCCATTATTATATGGTCACTCAATCTCAATATTATATTATATTTTATTATGTAGTTTCCTATTCACAAAATTGGGAAACCTAAAGCTACCCTCACCTATACAAAGAAGGCTTAGTCTCATAATTTTTCATCTCACAGTCATCACACAATCACTTCACTATGCATTCTTTGTAATTCTCTCTTTGCTCTCATCTTGAGACTTAGAGAAACTCTTATAATTCTCTAGAAAATTATGAAGAATAGTGAACATAGGTTCATCTTTTTGGGGCTCAACCACTATAAAATTATTGTCTCCTTATTTGCTTTAATTTACCAATCTTTTTTACACAAAAACCACATCTTGCAATTTCCTAAATTCGTTGTTGACAAAACTCTGTCCGCTAGAAAGAGGGTTATTCCAGCAAAGAGTTTGTCAATTTCGCTTCTTCAATAATGGCATACACTAGAAACATTAATAGAAATGCTGGAGTCAGCCAAAGTCAACCTCAGAGTACTACTGCTTAACAGGCCTATCCTGTTTAGGATCAACCTCTTCGTGATTGCACCTGGGGAAAACATTGTTTAGAGACAAGATCGCATAGAGGATGCTCTTACGAACCTTCAGCAAATCACCAACTAGATCAATGATTTTCTGCGGCGACTTGCTGAAAGACAAACGGTGACTCCACTACAGTACAAACATCCCAAAGATCGTCCTGCTCGACGATCTAAAGGAGAGATTCAGATTCAAGAGGTAGGAAATAGTGACCAGCCCAGGACTCATCAGGTGTGCCATGTAGGTCGCACTTCCAAGGGGAAAGGAAAGGTCGAAGATATACCACATGAGTCTGGTACCAGAATTTGCACAAATTTAGCGGTGGCTCTATTATATAGAAGAGTATCAAGCAATCTTGTGTTACAAATTCAATTATAGAGGCCGAATATGTGATAGTTTCTGAAGTAGCTAAAAAGACAATCTGGCTTCATAATTTCCTTATAGATCTTGAGGTAGTACCAAAAGCACAATAACCTATAACACTCTACACTCTACTGTGATGACAGTGAAGCAGTTGCAAACTCCAAAGAACCCTGAAGCCATGAAAGGGGAAAATGCATAAAAAGGAAATATCATGTACGTAGAGAAATTGTTCTAAGAGGAGATGTGATAGTGAGTAAGATTGCATCTGTAAAGAACCTTGTTGATCCTTTTACCAAATCTTTGGCTATCAAAGTATTTGAGGACCACCAGAAGGAATGGCACTACATGACATGTCACATTTGCTTTAAAGGCCAAGTGGGAGATTGTTAGAATAATATCCAATAAAGTAGTTTATTATTTTGACATTATAAACAATTTATTATCGAATTATTTCATATCTATTCGTTGTTAATAAATTCTATATTATGAATTTCTATTTCAATTGTGTCTCATTAATATACATATGATGTGTATGTTTATCTTATACAAACATCTAAAGATTTCGAGACATATAATGATTAATAAAGAATTATTCATATGCTGAGTTCATATGTGCGAGACTTTATATTCTTTATTTCATTATGTCTAAATTAAATTGTTCACATTCTGCATATTGAAGATGGAATACTTTACTATGCTATAGAATATAGTATTATCTATTTTCATAATAAAGTCTCTAATTATCGAAGTGAATCTTCGGATAGAAATACTAGTGTATTATAAGAAAGTTATAACAGCATCAAAGAGGACAGAGTGAATTAGAATTTAAGGTTAAGTGTCGTAACTTAAATTTCTAATTTCACTAATCTAGCACTATTGTAGAAAATCTTAATCCCAGTGATTAATGAACTTACTTTCATGTGTTTTGTCTTTTTGAGTTACTAAAGGACTAGTTCTAATTTATGGTTCGAACTCCGGTATCTTGGAAGATAAGGTGTATGAAATGTGCATAATGTTTTTCATGATAGATGTTATGCATATAATGTCACTTTGAGTTTTTTCAAGTAATTGGATAATATAAACCAGGGCTCTGATATTCACTATATGAATTTGACCATATTGGTATAAGCAGAAACAAACACGGTAGTCAACTATTTCCTATTAGATGAAAAATGGCAATTTAAAGGTAAATATTACTAGAGGGATAATATCGTAATTTCACCATGTAAGTATGACATTGCATTAGAGGTACGTCTACAAATATAGTATAAGCTAAATGGATCAAGCTAATTATTTGATAATAAGCTTCATAGAAAATAAATGGCATTTAGTCCAAGAGTTCAATATTGGGCCTATAGTGGTGTGCCCCAATATTAATGGACAAGTCTCAATCACAATTATGAGTTAATTATCATTGTAAGCATATGGTCCATTGGAGCTTGGGCTTTATTGATTCATCTAGTCTCTTATCTAGCTCAAATTAAAGCCTAAAAACTATTTGATGATAAGCTGAGCCCAACAAGCCCAATAACTATAGAGAGATTACTAATAGTTATTACTAATCTCTCTATAGTTAAGAGAAAAATTCTCTGACTCCATAGAACATGAGTTACACGTAAAATACCATTGAGAAGAGAGTGTTCCACACAAAATAGAGAGAGAGGAAGAGCAGATAAAGTCGGCCACACTAAGGGATTCACCATCCTTGGTGTTTCGGCCATCCCAGAAAAATCAGTTCGAGAAGAATGTTTTCTTGTTTATCTCTTGATTTCTTTACTTGGAATCAAAAAAGTGACCACCCAGAGCATCAATCAACGGCTTTCAAAAATAGATGGGAAGACGAGAAGATTGTAGAGTAAATCCGGTTATTGTTCTTATCTAGATCAAGAGTTAATTTATGTTAAATCACGACATAAAATGTTTCGTAAAGAGAAATATTTTAAACGACCAATTCCGTCACGTTTCTAAATTTTACAAAACTATGGTGGTCTTGAAAATAATTTTATGAAAGTATTTTTTGGAATTTTATTCCAATGAATACCATCATAATCAACCTACCTTATATCGTGATAACAGCGATCAAAGGCCACTTTTATCACCAGCAAGAGGCAATTCACTTTCTCTTCATATTAATGTTCATAATTTGAGGATCGCATTAGAAACACTTGCTAGATGGGACAATGAGCTCACAGATTGATATCGTCAATCACTATTCAACGAGGAAGTTCAAACTATTGCATTACTTGTTAGATTCAAACTATCCATCATAAATACCTTTGATGGGAAAATCGATTTACAGGACCATATGGATCACTTCAGCGAGCTGATAGAGCTTCACTTGGTCGATAACCTTGTACGTTGCAGGTGCTTTGCAGTAACCCTCATAGGTGCAACAAAGAAATGGTTCCGAGGACTTCAGCCTAGTTCGATCTCATCCTGGTAGTAGCTTCAAACTACATTTGTGAGATAATTCCAAGCTGCACAGAACTTTACTGTCCCATTAATCAGTCTGTCTGCTATTCAATAAGGTTCAGAGGAGACTCTGCGATCTTACCTTAATTACCTCAAAGCTAGCTAAGGTCAGCAACCCACCTAAAGGAAGAGTCTTAACTCTAATGATAGTCAGAGTGTGACCATAGACTTAACTCTGGGAGGAGTTGTTAGAGCGAGAATACAAGTCTCTCGAAAACTTCTACCAGAGAGTTGGTAGACATTTAAGGGTGGAATCTTCTCAAGAAAATCTTCATAAGATGAAGGAGAAAGGGGAAAAGATACAACCATAGATGCGACCATAACAACTAACAATAATAACAAGAAGACAAAAATGAGGATAAACGAGTAATTAGCTGAAAAGCAGCCTGAGCCAAAGAAGTAGGAGAATCTAAGGGCTCCCCTATAATTCGACAACTATATCGGGTAGAATGTACCCATAGATCATATTTATACCGTCACAAATCAACATGAGTAGTACCGTTAGCTGGGGTCGATGAGGCAGGATAGGACAAAATGTGATGCCAATAAGTTTTGTCGATATCATAATGACATTGGACACCACACCAACAACTGCTACGCCATGAAAGATGAGATCGAAAGGTTAATCAGAGAAGGGCAGCTGCGGCAGTATAACAGGCAGGACGATGGAGGTTTATGTTGATGATGTTGGGATTTTTGCCCTAAAAAGCATATTTCCAATTTTACCCTTTTGAGTATAAATAACTTTCTCTTATATGCAATTATGATATTTGCTAGATTAAACTATCTTAGCTGAATAATTTATTCATCTGAAAAAGATTCCATGACTTTATATGTGTGTAAAGAAACAAACATGATTAAATGTTAATTATGGGGAGATTTGTTTCTTTATCTAAGTCTAAATGAAGTAGTTTACAATCTGTAAATAACGATGGAATACTTTATTTACTATAGGTTGTAATTTTTGTCTATCTCAATGGGAATGATGTGTCTCAAATCATTAAAGTATCTGACTTCTGATAGAAACATTAATATAACATAAACAAGTTATGTGTATGAAACTGGACAACATAAAGAATTGGAGTGCCGTAACTTAATTCTTATATTATCACAAACTAGCTCTTAGCATATAGATCTTAATCTTTTATGTTTGACTGGACTTGCTTTCATGGGTTATAGTCTTTTGATTTGTTAAAAGACTAACCTCTATGAAATTAGAGGTGAACTCTGGCATATTGGAGGTTATGGCTTATAAATTGATAGGAATACTAAATAGTTAAGGATACTATACATTAATGCCACTTTAAGTTCTTTCAAGATTCATGAAATAATTAAATCTAAGATCTTAGTATTCACTTTGTGAATTGGTTGATAATTTTGTCTAAATGGCCATTGAGAATAAAATTTTCGACAACATTATTCCTTGATAGAAAATGGTAACTTAAAGGTAAATAGATGTTGGAGGGGTATTACGGTAATTTCACCTAGCCAACTACGGCATTGTATAGGGATTCCATATATGGTATAGAATATGCTAGATGGATCGGTTAATCAATGTTAGTTGATTAAATCTCTATAAAATGTATGACATTTAATCTAAGAGTGCAGTATTGGGCCTTTAGTGGAGTGTCCCCTTTACTTCTATTATTTATATAAATACCATAATAATAGTTATTATGTATTTATCATATTATTAGAGCTTAGATTATTTGGATCCATTAGGTCCCTTGTCTAGCTCAATTAAGCTCATTAATTGGTTGGTGGTATTTGTGAAATTAGTTTCATGAAACTATATAAAATAATAATTCTACACAGAAGTTGGTATTTTTATAAATAAGTTTCATGAGTTGGACATATTTATAAAAATAAACCCAAAGCCCAAATTGGAGAACAAGCCCAATCTTAATTGGACTAGGGTTAGCAGTTTTTGGTCCCATATATATAAGATATATAAGAGAAAAAACAATATAGTAACTCTAAGACAGTCACACGCATAGACACAGGGAGAAGGGGAGAAAAATCGGCCAAGGCTGAGAAAGACAGGAGAGAAAGAGTATCCTACTATCTCACAGTCCCTTCTCACAAACCGGTGTTCCATAGGATCAAGAAGGTGTTCTTAATTGTTCTCCAATGAAGGTTTCGACTTGGTGTCCACTCGCCTCATCATCCAAGAGCAAGAGCATAGACAAGAAGATCTAGGGTTGGAGGTTTGATCACCATCAAGAAGAAGATCAAGGAAGAACACACTACAAGAGATAAACCCTAATCTCATCTCTAGGGTTTTGTATCTAGATTTGATTTATGTTGTACATGATCTTGTATATGATGCAGGTGTGTTATATGCTTATGAAAATTGTTTTCATGTAAAATTTTAAAACCTAAATCCGCTAATTTTTCTGCTGCATTCATAATATGATTATGTATTTTCCATATCTGTATGCATGATTTTCCTAAGTGTTAGGTCTATATACCAACATATGAAACATTGCTGAAGGCGAAGAAAGCTGAAGATCACATCAAGTATCTTGATGAGATGTTCAAAATTCTTTGAAAGTATCAGATGAAGTTGAATCCCCAAAAATGTGCATTTGGTGTAGGATCTGCGAAGTTTTGGGGATTTATGGTCAATCGGCAAGGTATCAAAGCTAATCCTCGAAAGATCTAAGCATTGATTGACATGTAGTCACCTCGTAAACCGAAAAATATGTAGAGCCTGGTGAGAAGAGTGGCTGCACTAACTCAATATGTATCAAGATCAACTGTCAAATGCCAACCATTATTCAAGGTGCTGAAGGAATTAAAGAAGTTTAAGTGGACCAAGAAGTGCCAGCAAGCATTCCAAGATTTGAAGAAATACTTGGGTTTTCCTCTACTCTTGTCAAAGCCAAAGCCAGGGAAAAAGTTGTACTTGTACCTCACCATTTCCAAATATGCGACAAGCGCTGCATTAAGTCAAAAAAAAGAAAATATATAGCGATCTATGTATTATGTAAGCAACAGATTACTCGATACCGAAACGAGCTATTTGAAGATGGAGAAATTGGCACTAACACTTCTCATCACATCTAAAAAGCTTTGGCCATATTTCCATAGACGCTCTATTGAGATTTTTTTCATTGAAATATGTTTTTCTAAAATCTGAAGCATTAAGATAATTTGTCAAGTGGGCGGTTGAGCTAAGTCAATTCGACATCAATTTTTGACCTCACACTGCGATTAAAGGTCGAACTTTTGCAAATTAAAAATTGAATGAATGCAACTACACGACTTAAACAAGATATTTATTCAATTGAACATACCTCAAAAAGATCTCTATGCTATCCTTAAGCTATTCATATTCAAGCTTCTTTATTATATATAAGCTCATTATTATGCGAGCTCTCCCTCTATATTTAAGCTTCCATCATATTTGAGCTCCCTATTATAAGAGCTCTCCATTGTACTCGAGCTCCTTACTATCTTTGATCTTGATGAGTTCTTCACTCTATTCTTCAAACCTTCAAGGTCTCTGGATCATTAAGCTTTTTATTATGCAAGCTCTCCACCATGTTTGGATTCATTATCTTCGACCTAAACGAGATCATCATTCAGTTTGATCTCAACTTGATCATTGAGATCTCCATATTCGAGCTTTATCATATTTGAGCTCCCCAAGTATAAGCTCTTCATACCATATTAATTCTCATTGCTGCTATCAGTAATTCTCCTCAAGTATCTTTATCTCGTATCAACTATTATGTGACTTCTAGCTTGTAGGGTTTCTTCATATATTTCGATGACTCTATCAATGAAAGTTTATGCATTTTCTTCTTACGATCAGTCTTTATTCTTATGCATCATCTCCTTACAGTTTTATGGTAGTTATTGTAACACCATAAAACTATAAGGATTATTCTTCATTTGAATCGATCAATAAAGGTATTATTCCTTTAATTTATTATCATGATATGTCTTATTTTATTATTTCATCTTTTATAGTTTTGTGGTCATCTTCAAATACCATAAAACTCGTAGGGCAATAGGATCAGATTATGTAATCTCCTACTCACTTCCTAAGGAACTATGCAAATGTTCATATTAGAAGAGTTAGTATTTAGGATCGCTGAATTTCTAAAATTTCTAAAAATATTAGCAAGTTGTATTACGTGATATCCTTCCTCGAACAAACAAGTGACTAAGCAAACATCTATAGTTCGATATGATATATTGCTATTCATTCTATTTTGATATGGAACTTTTGAAAAATAAATATTGAGTTTGCATCATTCACGCTCGTTGTTTTTCATAAGTGATCTAACCTATCCTACTACTTAAACTCTATTTTAAGTTATTGGATTCGAATCGCAAGAGCGTAAAAATTGATTTAACTTGTTTTTAAGTTATCAACATGACATGGAATTCTAAATCTTCAGAATAACCTAACAATTCCTATAAGTTTATACCTTATGGAAGATTTTCAAATATGGAACCTCAAGTTAATATGCGAGGATGCCTAATGATTCCTATGATTCACATCCAATTGAATAACGAGTTACGGATCTATCCTATGAAATAGTTTGATTCTTATTTTATGAAGTAAAGTATCCTAAAGAAAATGTGAGCTCAGCCAAACAGCACACGACCCAAGGGTTAGGTATTTTTTATATCTTTGTTTACTTTCAGTACTTTTTGAATTTTCTAACATTTTACAGGAAAGTAATACGATAACTATAACACCTTTTTCAAATACTACGTAGCATAAAAGGAGTTCATGTCATTCACTAATTCAACTTCTACGAGCTTCTCTTCAATGGCGTAGATGTCCTCAACTATGTCTTCAAGGTAGCATACCTTATTTTGTTTCTTAGCGACTTCATTGACTGCCTTCAGGAATTTAACGAAAAGCATCATGTCTAGATCAAGGCTTTTAGAATAAGAAGCATACTTCGACAATGTGAGCATTATTATGAATTTATGGTTGAGAAAAGATCTTCTTTAAAAGACTTTGTAGCTTCTTCAATGCTCTACTAGTAAATATTCGCATCGACAACGACATGGTTCTTAAGCATTTCTTACTTCTCTATAAGTTTCTATGGAAGATTAATGAGATCACTTTTTAGTCGCATACTTCACTTTTGCTCTTGTTATTGGAGAAGCGACATTTTTTAGTGGACTAAGAGTTTGATCTTTATTATAGTCACAAAAGTTTAACTCATCTATCTATGAGAAAAAGATGTCAACAAGAGTAAGGTTGTGCTACTTGATCACTGGTTTACACTTACTAACTTAATTGTCAACATCGAAAAGAAGAATTAAGAGAACTTATAAAAAGTTCAGTTGAAATCTTGAGCAGGAACTATTGATCACGATGGCATGCAATCAACTATTTTATTAAAGAAAACTTTCAACACATCAAGGATACATTAAAAGCTAAAGGGCTATCATTATGTGGTCTTTTACCACCGTAAATAGTTGACCTGCCTATTCCCTAGAAAAAGCAACTAGCTAATTGAAGAGGAGATAATTATCCATTATTGTGTAGTCACTCAATCTCAATATTATATTGTATTTTATTATATAGTTTCCTATTCATAAAATTGGGAAACCTAAAGCCACTCTCACCGATATAAAGGGGGCTCAGTCTAATAATTTTTCATCTCACAGTTATCACATAATTACTTCACTATACATTCTATGTAATTCTCTAGAAAATAACGAAGAATAGTGAACATAGGCTCATATTTTTTGGAGCTGAACACTATAAAATTCTTATCTCTTTATTTGATTTAATTTATCAACTTTTTTTACACACAGGCTACATCTTGCAATTTCCTAAATTCGTTGTTGACAAAACCTCCATCAACAAGCTTCATTTGGTATTTTCAAAGAATTTTGAACATCTCATTAAGGTGCTTGACATGATCTTCAGCTTTCTTTAACTTCACCAATATATCATCAACATATACTTCCATTGTCTTGCCAATTTGTTTTGCAAACATCATATTGACAAGACGTTGATAAGTTGCTCCCGCGTTGATGAGTCTGAATGGCATCTTCCTATAACAATACAATCGTTGATCAGTGATAAACGAGATATGCTCTTCATCCAGCTCGAACATGGGAATTTGGTTGTATTGAAAATACAAATCCATAAAACTTAGCTATTAATGCCCAAACATCGTATCTACAAGCTAGTCGATCCTTGAAAGTGGAAAGCTATCATTTGGGCATGCTTTGTTGAGATCTGTAAAGTTAATATATGTTCTCCACTTTCCATTAGGTTTCTTTGCCAAAACTGGGTTTGCAAGTCAGTTCGGGTAAAAAGATTCCCTGATTAATCCTATTTCAAGCAGCTTCTCAACATACTCTTTTAGTGCGATGTAGTATTCTGGATCCATTGCCCTTCTCTTTTGTCATATAGGCTTCTTTTAAGTATCAATATTGAGATGGTGGTACATAATATTTGGATCAATCTCCACCATATCCAAATGTTGCCATGCAAAGACATCCAAATTTGCTTTAGGAATGTGACCATTACAGCTTGCATGGATTCTTGAAACTTCACTCCGATTTTTAACGCTTTTGAAGACTCGTCGGTTGACAAATCTTACAAATCCTTGATTGGCCGAGTTCTAATGTCTCCATCAATCTCTCTTGGGTTAAGGTCTTCTATTGACTTTTCGATTGGCATTTCCTTATACTGTTGAACCATCATTGTGCGAGGTGTTATATCTTTCATTGCAAGCTTCAAAGAATTGTTATAACAAGATCGTACATCATATTGGTTGCCTCGTACTTTGCCTACTCCATGTTGAGTTAGGAACTTCATGGTGAGATGATAGATCGATATAACAGCTCAAAGTTCCTTTAGAGTTGGTTTTCCTAACACAACATTGAATGTGGCAGGACAATCTACTACCTAGAATTGAGTCATCACTATTGAAACTTTAGGGTAAGTTCCAACATTCACTGTCAACTCAATCATACCCCTTGGCATTATGATATCGCTAGTAAATCCATAGAGTGAAGTGACAACAGGTTTTAAATTACTGTCACTCAACCTTATCTTCTTGAAGGCATCATAGTATAAGATGTTGACAACACTCCCATTATCAACTAATAATCGCCATAGTTGCATGCTCCCACAGTTGATCTTAACGACAAGTGCATCGTTATGCTGGTAACGGACCTCTCTCGCATCCTACTCTGTAAAGGTAATGTCCTTGTCTAGTACCTGCTGAAGATTCTGTGGTCACTACTCGAGGTGGATTACATTAGTTAACGACTATTGTCGAGCTTCTTGTGTATACCTCTCATGTGCCCTCCTCGAATCTCCTCCTACATGTGGCCTTGCGAAGATGGTTCGTACTTCATGTTAAATCTCGAGATGTCACTATTAGTTTTCTTCTCTCCTCTCATTATTCTGCCTGGTATACTGCCATAATGACCTTTTTCTAATTAACCTTTTGATCTCATCTTTCAGAGTATAGCAGTTGTTGGTGTCAGTTGTTTGTGTCGTGTCCAATATCATTGTGATGTCAACAGAACTTGTTGGGATCACGTTTAACTCTATCCCGTTTTATTGGCACCAGTTGACGATATCGTTCCTATTGATTTGTGACCACTTAAATATGATCTATAGGTGCACTCAGCTTGGTATAATTGTTGAATCATATGGGAGCCTTTGGAATCTTCTACTTCTTTGGAATCTCCTACTTCTTTGGTTTGGGCAATTTTTCTATCAGTTACTAATTTTTTCTCTTCTTCGACTTCTTTTTGTTGTTGTTGGTTGTGATGGTGGCATCTTTGGTCATGTATTTTCCTCTCTTTGTTATTTTATAAAGATTTTTTGAAAAGATTCTACCCTTAGATATCAACTAACTCTCTGATAGAAGTCTTCAAAAGTCATGCATTCTTGCTCCAACAGCTCTTCCCAGAGTTTAGTCTCTGGTCGCACTCTGGCCATCATTAAGGTCAAGACTCCTCCTTCAGGTAAGTTGTGACCTTTTCCAACTCTGAAATAAAATGGTTGAGGTAAGATCGTAGAATTTCCTCTGGACCTTGTCGAATGGCGGATGGACTGATCAATAGAATAGTAAAGTTCTTCATATCCTGGAACTACCTCAAGAATACGGTCTGGAGTTATTGCCAGGATGAGATTAAACAAGGCTAAAGTCCTCTGAACCACTTCTTTGTTACACCTGTGAGGGTCACAGCAAAATGCCTACAACATGCAAGGTCATCAACCTAGTGGAGTTCTATCAGGTTGTTGAAGTGATCCATGTGGTCTTATAGATCAGTTTTTCTATTAAAGGTGTTTTTGGTAGGAAGTACAGCAATTCAAATTTCTTCATTAAATGGTGATTGACGATATCCATCTGTAAACTCATCGTCTCATCTAGCAAGTGCATCTAATGTGACCCTTAGATTATGAACATCAATATTAGGAGGAAGCACATTGTCTCTTACTAGTAGTAGGGGTGGCCTTTGGTCGCTATTATCACGACGTAAGACGGGTTGATCAGGCAAGGTCTAGAATGACCTTTGTGATGACTCAACTGAAAAAGTTTGACGAGATGAAGTTCAATCGTTATGATGCGATACGGATCGCTCATAACTATCTCTCTGACGTCGGTTTTCTATATGTTGTCTGAGGTCTACAAAATTTTGTCTTGGCTCCCCGCTAATCCCTTCAAAGTCGCTTCTCGAATGATGATTCTACTTATTGCTTAAGTGATCATGATTGGTGGGAGCTCTCCTAAAGGATTATCCCTGATCACGATCTGTGCTGGAACACCCAATGCCTGATTTCTGTGACCTTACCATTTCCCTTAGAAGTGCGATCTGTATGGCACTCCTAATAAGTCCTTGGGTGATCACTATTCCCCACCTCCTAAATTTGAATCCCTCTTTCTATTGACGAGCAGGGCGATTTGTAGGATGTTCGTGCTATAGTGGAGTAATCATCTGCCCTTCAACAAGTCGCCTTAAAGAATTATTGATCTGATTAGTGATTTCTTGAAAGTTTGCGAGAGCATCTTCTATGCGATCTTACCTCTAGACAATATTCTCCTCAGGTACAGTCACAGTTGGTTGATCCTGAGTATGATCGACCTATACAACAGCAGTATCTTGAGGTTGACTTTGGCTAACTTCAGCGATTCTGGTGGTATTTCTTGTGTTTTCCATCATTGAATCGACAAGAATGACAAACTTTTTGCTAGAATAGTCCTCCTTCTAGTCCCAATTGTTGACGAAGGTTTTATCAATAATGAATTTAAGAATTTGTAAGATGTCACTTGTGTATGAAACGAATTGAAAAATAAAGCAAAATAAGAGATAATGATTTTATAGTAGTTCAGTTCCAAAAAAGATGAACCTACGTCCACTGTTCTTCACTATTTTTTGGAGAATTACAAGAGTTCTTTAAGTCTCAAAGTGAGAGTAAAGAGAAAATTATAGAGTGTATAGTGAAGTGATTTTGAGAAGATTGTGAGATGATAAATTATGAAACTAAACCCCTTTTATATAGATGAGTGTGGCTCAATATTTTCTAATTATAAAAATAAGGAAGCGTATAATCAGAAAATATATTTTCAGGTAGCAATATAAAATTAGGTAACAACTAAAAAATAAATTACTTAGTCTTTGTCCAAAAACTTGTTTTCTGGTTGCATGTTCATTTATATAGAGGATGTCGCATTATTAGTTATTTGACATGCTTACTTTCTCACTAATGTATAGATATAAGATCACACAACAATTAATATTGAAACAATACTTTTTTTTCCCCTTAAAATACAATTTGGGCGACAGAAAAATGGTGGTTATAGATTGCTTTTTTGTTTTTAAAGTTGTATAGATTATTATGTCTCTGGAAACCACTGTATATTTTATTATCAATTTATATATATATATATATAGAGAGAGAGAGAGAGAGAGAGAGAGAGAGAGAGAGAGAGAGAGAGAGAGAGAGAGTGAGAGTTTCAGTCTTCTCGTAAAAAGAAAAAGGTAAGAAGTTGAAGAAAATCTGGAGGTTTTGGATCGATTATACGTTTTTTATACTTTTAGTGTAGAATCTGTGGGACCTATAATTTACGACCAATAGCCTCCATCTACGTGGAACAGATTGAATGGTTAATTGGAAGTTAATTAAAGCTAATTAACTGCAATAAACCATATGATCATGAGTCAGCAGAGGTCAAGTAGCGAGACTTAGTCCTCACCGTCTAAGGTTCATTTAAAATCACATGACTAGCAGCTGATTGCTGTCAGACCTTCAAGTGAAGATAAAACCTATAGACCTCAGAGGCCTAAAGAGAAGGCAGGCTCCAATGATATCGAGGGTCTGCAGCCAAACCCCAAAAGTAGTCAGACCTGCTGACTTCCTCTTAAAACTTATAGGAGATGGGTCGGGTTCGAGGGCTCCAAGTCATCAAATAAGCTCAGGTTAGACCCAAATCAGGGCTAGTTTGAAATACTTTTGAAATTATTATCGTCCTCTTCGAAAAGTTAATCATAATATCGTATCCGCATTTTCAGAGACGAAGAAGTATTAATTAACCAACGAATAATATTAAAAATCAATAATTACCTATTACAAATTGATAATAATAAAATATTAAAAAAATTAAGATGAAAATATTAAAATTTTTTATAATTAATAAAATATTAAACAAAATAATATACTAATAATTTTTAAAGTCTAAAATTTAAACATATAAATATATATAACTCTCCAAACTCATTATTCTATCAAAAATATAAGAATATAAATAGTATAAAGTTAAATACATATCGATATATATATAGTCTTTTTTTATGTGAATATATATATATATAAAAGGGTGGGTATAGTGCAGATTATACTAATACTGTCCCTACATTATATCCACATATTAACGGTGTGATTATTGCCAAATTTGGTTATTTTTCCCGCTTAAGCGATTTTTTTCTTCCCTATTCGGATAATCAAGAATACTTATAACCCTAGGTTATTTGTTATCCCTACTCTTGAGAACTATGATTCCATTGTTCACATAGCATCATTTCGTAAAGGTACCAAGTACCAATGTGGAAAGAGATTTAAAAAAAAAAATGGTCCTAGCCTACAAAGGTGGCCTGTAGCAGAAAAAACTGCAAGGAGTTCCTTCACTTCCTGTGCTCTTACTTCTCATAAGGACAAGTAACTATAGGGAGGATACATGTCTGGGCCAAGGGATCACTAAACCCTAATTTCCTTCGTCCTTAAATACAATATTAAGAATTATATTGAATTACTACTTTCTCTATGTTCTTTGTCTTTACTAACTTAAGTATCAGAGTACCTTGTATATGACATTCTTGGGGTCATGGTGTCAGAGGTAGAGACCTCAATAGCAACAAGGGTACATGTTCATTATTGGACTTAATACCAACAGTATCTAGGTCTGAGTCATTCTAACTTAGATCTAGATAGTTTGCATATTGGTATTCATCCTCTGATAGTTTTTGGATTTGAAGCAAGAGATACTACTAATTGAGTGGAGGTCCCAATTAACTAGCCGACAAGAATGGAGAATTTTATTAAAGCGCACAACAACATTGATCCATATAAGTCTCCTTATTCTGTGTCGATTTCGTGAGAATCATATGAAGCAAAATTCTTCTTTTAATTTTAATGTGTTTCTTATGGATATTCTTTTATCTGAATGTCCTTCATGGGTGCTTTCTTTTTATTTTTTTATCCCTTAAAAAAGGAAAAGTTAAAGAAAATCTGGACTGGTCGTGAATATAGGTTACAAGGGTGAAAGTTGTTCCAATTTTTCTTATCTCATTTATGCCACACTCTAATTAAATTATTCCATACCTCCCTAAAATAATGGTATGGGGAATTTTTTTTTTTTTTTTTTTTTTTTTTTTTAGGGAAATGGGGTGGAGAATTTTAATCAAAAAAAAAAAAAACTGCTGAAACTAATATGATATGGCCTTATTAGATAAGTGGGACAAAAACGACACAGGGAAAACTAGGATCCTTAGGATAAGGTTTCATAGCGCCTAACTACCCCCATTGGAGAAATATTGTATTAACAAGGAGGAAAAAAATTTAAAAAGGAGAACTATTGAATTAAGTTAATTTACAAATTAAACAGCTCGCATCATAAATTTACGCGAGAGAATTGCTACAAATATTATAACGAGGAAATTACAGCAATTGAAATTTTACATCCTGAATTAAAACAGTTAAATCATTAATGATCATGACCTCGTGCCATAATGAAAACGACGTGGTTTAGGATATTTGGACAATTGGACCAGTTGTATAAGCAATCACTAGAAATGCTCAGCCCCATACGTGTCCAATAATATATGATCATCTAACAAAGTAGAGGCCAAAAATTATTAGGTTCACTGCCATTATATTAATCATGCAAATCATGCATTTGACGCATTCCCTCCTTTTTTTTTTTAGTGATTACTCATTGGAACTCCCAAATTAATACATATAACGAGTTTATATATAGCTGTAAAACTTCATGCGAGGGTTTTAAAATGATTGTGGTGTAATAACTTATAAATTCTGTTTTAATAGGTAACTTTTAGCATCTGATAAACCTAGGCCACGTAGCTACTCCGATCTCTACGAAGGATTAAAAAAATGTTCAGAGTAACAAAGAAATGTACTACTACATATATTCATATATATACTTACATAGAAACCCAATCTAGACACGATTAAGGGGTGTAAATTACAGAATGCGTATGGCCCAGGGAGAAATGACAAAACGTTGCTTTTTTTTTTCCCTAAAGAGTTGCTATAATTGCCATAAAAAGCATCTTAATGATATCAACTATCTGGCAGCTTGAATTATTGGATGATACATATGTATATATCCATATCAAGAACCAGAAAACGAAAAGCTACCTCTTTTTGAGTCCGTACATTGAAAAGAGAAATAATAAATGCTATCAAATAGATGAGAGCTGATCAGTGTAAAACTCAAAATATCACACTCTAGCGGGCAAGAATACACGCCGTTAAAATATGATTTATATTATTCAAAATATAAACGAGACTAATCTACTCAAAAACATTGCATTGCATTATCTATGATTGTATTTGAATAGATATTTTATATATATATATATTTATAAATATTTTTTCTTTTAGTTATTAAATTATTATAATTTGAATAGTTGAAAAAAAAAATACATATTATTTAATATTTTTTTTCTATCTACATGTGATTAAATTTTAAATGAAAAAATAATACTTGAATATATAGGATCTAGTCTCTTCCAGATTTCTGCTTTGTAATTCCTTAAACAAATGGCTGATAAATTAAAATGTCGGAGATTCGGCCTAATTTATCAATCCAATTTCTTTTCTTTCCTCCTCGAAAATAGGACCAAGTTTTCTTCATATTTTTTTTTTCAAACTTGATCAATTACAATTAGTATAATTATTATGTGTGTGGAGATTTGAATCAAGACTCTTTATTTTAGGAAAAAGTGTGTTGCCATCAGACAATATATGGAATTACCACTTGATTCATAAATTAAGAAAAAAAAAAAAGTAGTGCTGTACATCTTGATAAACTATAATGAAAAAATAATTTGAATGATATCTCATTATATCAATTGGTTAATATTTAATGTATGAATCACTTTCTATTTGTCACTTAAATTGCTAAGTCATTCAAATTATTTTGTTAAATTGTCACATCAGTTTTTATATCATTCATGTTATTTTGTCAAGATAATTTGTCTAACGTGTTTAACATTTTTCGTTAGGAAACGCCTAATCAGGAAAAGTAAATAATGATCAAAGCACACTTGTATAGTGTTTTGCATGGTTTTATAAAAGGTGCTTTTCTTTTCTACTTAAGAAAAGATCGACATATCAACTTTCCAAAAAAAAGGAAGAAGAAGAAGATCCACCTTGCTATATTTCTTAACATCTAATATTTAAAATCGTCAGCCAAAATCAAACAAATAATCAGCACTTCAATGAGATTATTAATGTATATATCTACATATCTACATATATTTAAATATTATTTTTATTTATTAAAAGTATTTTTACACTATTATTATCATATCATTACTCCGTTGGACTTGAGAGACATGGAGATTCTGTCATGTGGGCGGGGTCAAATCCAAGAACCAAAATATTACAAATTCGTTTCATATAATTATCAGTTGTAGTATATATCTACATATATATTTATACGTGTAAATTTGTGTACTATATGACACTTTTATTCCCAGCTTTTTTTCGTGAAATTTTTATTCCAGGCTTTTTTTTTTATTTTGAACCAATTATTATTCCAAGCTTTTAAACACTAATTTTTTCAATTTTAATGCAATTTTAGTTGTTTCAAAAAATTTCTTTTTTCAATAAAAGAGGGATAGTACGAGAGTATTTTAAATTTCCCAAATATGGTTTTACAAAAATCAACCAACAGTTTCCCTATTAAAAAAAAAAAATCAACCAACCAATATTTTCTTGCAGTACCGATATTTAAAACTATGGTTTTCTATTTTCATTCACTAATCATTGTGAAAGAAATTGTAATATTAAGTATGATATTGTAGATGTGATTATGTTCAACTTATATGTTTATTCTCGTTGGGTCCAACTGAAGTTAGTCTCTTTCATAATTTAAGAGCGAAAACAAAAGAAGGATAAATTAAAGGAGAAGAAGAAATCGTTCACTTCTCTTAATTTATATCTTTTAGTTCGATTTCCTTTTGTTATTTAGGTTTCTACTCCAATTATTTGATCTATACCATTTTTTTCCCCTTTTCAAAAAGGTTATTAGACCGTCGTTCATGAGAGTTAATTATTTGACCATTAAACCAATAATTAATGTCCACCGTCCGTGATTTCATCAATCTTCTTGCTTTAGGTCAGCCATGACCTAAATTCTGCATCACTCTTATAATCATTAATTTCGAAGGGATAAGTACACTCATTTATGGTTAGAATGTTGCTTTTGGCATGAGTTATCTGTCGGCATAATAGTATATATTATGTTAGTTATTCTAATGTTCCTTAAAGTAGAAAAACGAGAAGATATGTACCTTAAAAAAATAATATCAAAAATATGTCTTTTCCAAAAAAAAAAAAAAAAGAAGAAGAAGAAGGAGATACGGACTAGGTTGAAAAAGAAAAAAAGAAGTGGTAATTAAAAATCAAAGGACAAATATCAGGAAATGACAAATTAATTAGCGTCAATTTGGTATGAGAATGTTGTGTTGTGTGTAAGTTTACTATTATTGTTTTTTGTGCTACAACCACGCTTTAGCACTCCTGTGTTTATGTTGTATGTGAGCACAAGTTGGTACGTGTATGGACAAAAGATCGTCTATGCCTTTAGTAATTTGAGTAATGATAAGGAAAAAAAAACTTTCACCAGAGATGGTATTAATTTTTACTTCTATCTCATTTTAAAGTTGGACTAATCATTTAAAATTTAGTGATTAAAATATATGCCACTTTATCTGGTGTAAATTTTTTGTGTAAATTATTAGTGTTCCTAACATTATTGTTAGTAAATTAGATTGACAAACTTGCTGTGTGTTTAAAACTAACATTTAAGTTCTTTGTTATTTATAAACCAAACAGATATACTATGTTTTTACATATGTAATAAGAAGAAGTTTTTACATGCATTTACCGATTATATTTCAAAATAATTAATAAAGATACAATAGTATTTATTTAATAGATTTGATATAAATCATTTGCATAGAATATAGATATAACCATATCTAAATATATCTTTGTATACTTATGTCTATATATACATTCTTTTAATACATATATTCTTCCATTCGTGGAATATTGTAAACGATAAAAAAAAAATCATCTATAATATGTATATGCACACAAATACGGTAAATTTGAAATACAATTAAGTAGAAAGGACATTTTAGAAAAATTGTATAATGGCTGCAGCCTACAGTGTAAGTTTGGTAGAAACAACTCTTAGCATATTTATCGAATTCTACTTAAAATGAAAGCAAGTTTCTTTTTCACACTTTTCTGAGCCACTCAATCATTCAAAACAATCCAAAAAAGCCTGAAGAATGGATACGAAAATTTTCTATACACAATATATATCCGGGTAGTGGATGGTTTAGATCGATTCTTATATGGATTTCTATTTCTAAGTTCGAGTTGGCGATAAGTACTGTATCGAACCACTCACATCCACCCAAAGTTTTATGTGATTTTAATATAGTAATTTAATTTTTTTTTGGGTATATTTCTTCTGTTTATTCTTGTTCATCTATCAAACAAAATAAGCTATCAAAAAGGTTATCACTAGATATTCATGTAAGCAAAACTTTTATATGTATATGTATATACACATGCTCGATTTCCAAAGGTACATTCCCCCCTTAAAAAAATAAATAAACAAAATAGGTTGATACATTGAAGAGTTGATTTTTAAGGTCAAACTTTGATGTTTTTTATTTAACCATTTATTAAGTTAATTATGACAAAAATATAATACACGTAATCTGATACGTATATGTGATCGATAAGTTGTCAAGGAACCGTTTAGAAAGGGAAAAAAAATGGTACTTTCGAAAACAATGTTTAAGATAAGGAAAGCAAAGAGATTACATTATCAAACCAGAAGTCTTCTTTTAAGTAAAGAATGTGATCTTGAAAAGTGTTGGAAGACAGCAAACATACATACATACATACACACAGATAAATACATATGCATATACATTTAAACGGGCCCAGATTTTAGCTTAATGCATGAATCATGTGATCAATGTTCAATACAATAATTAAGCTATGGTAATGGAAGTACAATTATTTTGACCCCCTCTAAACATGACACATATACATAATTATTCTAAGAACTTTGATTGTACATATTTTTGACTAATATTTTAAATATGATTGTTTTTTTTTTTTTTGTGGGGGCCAAATTAAGGATGAGATGAAGCAGTGTGAAATGGAGAATGGTTGCAGTCCTTTTTTTTTTTTATTGTGCCGTCTCTGGGAACTCCATGATTGGGACTTCACAACTTGTGTTGTAAATGCCTGACAAATATTGACAAAGACATAGCAACTTGTTTCCGACATATATATATATATATATATATATATATACATTTGTTTTTATTTTTAATTTTTTGGGTGCTACTTTTGTGAACGACATTGCTCTAGATGTTTTATAATGAAAACTAGCACATTTTTCTTCTGTGCACAAATAATATAGTGTTGAATATCCGAACATAGGCTTTTATTGAGTACCACAAACTAAAAGCATGGGAAACTCTCTCACGTCTCTGCATATTTATCTACTTTTGCACTTCAATTCTTGTATTTTTATTGAAAGCTCTGATAATGACTATCGAAGTTCTTTAAAAATTATTCAGAATTTTGTGAGGGATTCCGACGGGATAATTGGCATCGATTCTGGTCCCAATGATAATTTCGGGATTACTTTAGATGACTTTCTTAGGGCTAGTTATTTTAATAATGATTGGATATAGTAATAATTTACAATTCGTCGAAATATATATGATCAATAGTAATTGTTATTATGACCAATCTGACTAAAAATAAGCCGTCCTTAAAAGTCATTTTGAAAATGTAGCCTAAAAAAAGGTCATTTCCTTTAAATAGTAATATTCCCGTCCATTTCCCATTTATTTCATGTGTTAATTTGCAAAATCTCATACCATAAAGTCCCATAATGGCCACGACCTCTTTTCTTTTCTTTCTTTTTTTCTTTTTTTTTTTTAAGGGCGTGGGTATCGATTTTAGTCCAATTTAAAGGACTATGGTGAAATATTGTCATTATATGGACACTCATTACCCGCGTGCGCCTACTATAGTTTTTTGCTATTAGGCTTTTTTCATGGATAGTAGCAGTTCTAGGGGGGGGAAAATGGTTTTACTGTGGGTTCCTTTAGAAAAATTGCCTAAAAGTGTTATAGATGTAATATTGCTTCCCAAAACTGCAATTCAGCCTAAATACCTCTTTATATATATGTATGTATACTTCAAATGTTTCTCCTCGTGTGGACCTTTTATAATGGGGAAATTGATATAAATAGCAGTAATTTTGACTAAAATGATTTTTTTAATAGTTTTTTAAAAAATGATTTTTCTAGTAGTATTTTAATATTTTGTGACCATATGTGACGAAGTGTCACACAATTTGTGATTACTGATTAATCTTAGAAAAATCATAATTTTATAGTCACAAATTATATAATCCCTTATCATATAATTTGTAACACTACTAAAAATGTCAATTTAAAAAACATTACTATAAATATCACTTTATGCTAAATTAGTACTAATCAAGTCAATTTCCCCTTATAAAGCATAGGAAGCCTAAAAAAAACCCAATAGGTCCATGATGAAGAATCTTGGCCCATGACCCCTCCTAGGAGGACTAGGGTCTCCACTGAGTTGGACCATTTGTGGAGAAAGGAACATGGGTATGATTTTTTAAGTGTATTAGACGTCCTGACATCTGGTCAAGAATTTCTTAATAATTAAAAAGTTCTAAATAATATTTTTTCTTAATAATAAAAAAATTCTAAATAATATTTTTTTTATAGTCAAGAAGTTTTTAACACTCTTAAAACTGTCATTTTATAAAAATGTATAAAAAGTCACTTTGGCCCAAGTTTGTCCTGTCATTTTCTCCCACTCCGTATGTATGTTGTGTTGATATTATTATTATCACTTTTTTTTAAGTGGGTACGTTGTGTATTTTGTTTGTTAAGTGATCTTTTATTTCTTTAATAACGATACAACTTTCATCGAAGTATCAAGATCAAGCTAAATTAACCTTGAGCTCACAAGTGACTACAGGTTGAAAATGAATAGTTATCAATTAGGGAAATAGACGAGATTAGTTTCAGGTTGACTTTTAAAGGACTAATCATAAAAATTAAGAAAATCATAAAGGGTACCAATGATACCAATACCACGTAACAATAGAGTTATAAGGTCACATATATGTTATAACTTATAAAAAGGTCTCACAAGTCACAACTTTTAACTTTATTAGTACCTAGCTCTTGGTATTATCGGTGCTCGTAATATTGCTCTAAAAATTATGACATTTAGTAACCTCTGTTTTGAACTATTATGACCTGTCTCAATATTTACGACTGTTAGTGGTAAATGTTATAAACTCTATAAGAGGTTATAACTTTTATTAATCTAAAAAAGTCACCAAAATAAATCTATAGATCCCCTCGAAATTGGTCGTGTGTGTCCGTACTTAAAGTCAGTGACAGGGACAATGTGCAAAATAGACCCAAAGTCGAAATGACTCGATAAGCAGTATTCGTTTTGTCTGTAAGTCCATTGATGGCCCTGCTCCTTTGACAAGAGCAATGAGCCAATAAAGACCGAAAAGTGAAACTGCCAGCAAGCTTTAATGATGTATGTTAAAGCCCACTGGGCTCGCTGAGCTTTAGGGCTCTCGACAAAGCAACGGACACTTTGGATAAGTTTTAGGAGCTCACTAATAGCAGTTAGGGGAAAAGTTTATAATACCCGTTTTCAAAGCCATATTTTCATAAGTACCCTTTTTTATTTTATAAATAAACGTTTTATACCCTTTTTGGAAAAATAGACCACTACTATTTTACACATGAAATGTTACATTTAATGCATTAAATGTATACCATGGTCTACATTTCATGAATAAAAATTACACTAAAAATTGACCCACATTTTAAAATGTATACCATAAGTCAAACTTATAATGAAAAATATAATCCGTAATAAACATTTATGCTGTATATATTGTTTATATTTTACACATAAAATTTTTACCTCATAGATAAAATTTATAACATAAATATGGATCACTCATATTTTGTGTATAAAATGTGGGCTAAAAATGAGTATTTTTGAAAGAAGAATTTAAAACTGGTATTTATGAAAATAAGTTTTAAAAACATATACTAGGCGTAAATTTCTCAATTTTTGGAGAACAATCAACTTTTGGTCTTTTTTTTTTTCAAGAAAACTGCTATAAAACTCAATTTTTTTTACAATTTTTATCCCATGATAAAGCCAATTTTTTAGAGTATTTATAAGATGTGGTTGTGTTTTCCTCTTCATTTAAAAATCGCCCTTTCTTTAGTAAAGGGCTTCTTTCAAAATTCCACGCCAAAAAGTACCAAAAATTGAAAAATCCTGAATAGGCCAAATTTTTTGAAAACTCCTGAATTGATTTAAAAAATATCACTTTTAAAAAAAGGTTTTTAGAAAACTAACATTTTTAATGAATATCTAGAAACGTATCACTTTTTCTTCAAAATTTGTATTTTTCAACAGTACTTTAGGTAACTAGTTAAGTTATGTAACTTGATTGGTTATTTCAAGTATCTAATTAATTTGTAAAAAGTGATAGTTTTCAAAATACTTGCAAAAGTGATATTTTCTAATTAAAATCAAGGATTTTTTAATTTTTTTGAAAAATTACTATAAAAAATCAAATTTCCTCTTTAGTAAATGTTCTTTTTTAGTCATGTTTTACAAAATAGCCATTTTCAATAGATCAATCTTTTGTATATCAATCTTTTCAATAGATCAATCTTTTGTATATCAATATATATTAGCATATCAATTTTTGTATATCAACGTACTAATTTCATATCAATGTATCAATTTTATATTAAGTTTATCAATATATAAGTCTCTTTTTTTCATGAACTAATGCCATTTTGTAATAGCATTTAAATATGGTCATTTATTAAACATGGACCTGAAATTCTACCATTCGGCTTAGAAGATCTAACTAAAGATGTAAAATGTTTATAAGACCTTCTTTGAAAAATAAGTGGGTCTATACCTCCTAAAAAAAGCCTTCTAACTGAAAGAAAATCTTATGAAAATTTAGCTCTATACTATTAAAAATAATTTTTGGGCCCTAAAAGATCTTTGAAGTGTCATGATTTAGAACTTGCAGCAGTGGTATTTGCATTAAAGATTTAGTGGCATTATCTATATGGAGTACATTGTGAAATCTTTACTGATCATAAAAGTTTGAAGTATTTGTTTACTAAAAAAGAATTGAATATGAGGTAGCGATGTTAGCTAAAATTAGTAAAAGACTATGATTGCAACATTAGTTATCATCTAGGAAAAGTCAATATTATGGCAGATGCACTCAGTAGGAAATCATTTGGAAATTTGATAGTCTTACACGAGTTAAAGAAACTTTTACAAGAAGATTTATACAGATCACGCATTGAGTTGATTACTGGTAAATTATCTACTATGACATTACAGTCCACTTTATTAGACAGGATTAAACAATGCCAGAACGAAGATTCTAAATTGGCTGGATATAAAGAATTAGTGAAGTCATGCAAAAAGTCAGATTTCAATATTTCTACTGAAGAAGTGATCAGATTCCAGGGTAGACTGTGTACCAAATGACAGAAGTATCAAGGAAGAAATTTTAGTGAAAGCACATAATACTCTATATTCAGTCCACCCAGATACTACTAAAATGTACAATGATTTGAAGAGTTTTACTGGTGGGCAGGAATGAAAAAGATATTTTTAAATTTGTGGAACGTTACTTAATATGTCAATAGATTAAGGCTGAGTACAAGAGATCTGTAGGATTACTACAACCACTTCCATTACTTAAGTGGAAATGGAAAGAGATCACCATAGATTTTGTAGTTGGGTTACTAAAGACAGTATCTCGTCAGGATATAGTTTGGGTTATAGTTGACAGATATACTAAGATAGCTCATTTTATTCAGATTTCTATGACTTACTCCATGGATAAACTTGCAGCATTATACATTAAGGAGATTGTGAGACTTTATAGAATTCCAGTTTCCATAATCTCAAATAGAGATGCTATATTTACTTCAAAATTTTGGGAAAGTGCACAACAAGTTTTGGGAACTAAACTGAAATTTAGTACTGCATTCCATCTACAAACAGATGGTTAGGCTGAGAGAATTATTCAAATTCTACAGAATATGCTTAGAGCTTGTGTTATAGGTTTTCCAAGGAACATAGAATCACTACCTAGTGTTAATTGAATTTTCCTATAACAATAGTTTTCAAGCTATAATTGGTATTGCACCTTATAAGATGTTGTATAGGAGAAAGCATAGATCTCCTGTTCACTAGGATAAAGTTAGAGAGTGGCATTATTTAGGTCTCGATATTGTTAAAGATACAGCTAAAGCAGTTGAAAAGATCAGAAAACGTATTTTAGCAATTCAAAGTAGACAGAAGTTTCTGTTGGTTATAAAGTATTTCTTAAGGTTACCCCTATAAAAGGTTTCATGAGATATGGAAAGAAAGGAAAACTAAGTCTAAGATTTATAAGTCCGTATGAGATCCTCGAGAAAGTTAGGAATGTCGCCTATAGGCTCGCTCTACTCTAAGAGTTATTAGGTGTACACAACGTCTTTCATATTTCTATGCTGAGAAAGTATGTATCAGATTCATCCCATGTTCTTAGTCAGGAGCCACTTGAAGTAGATCTAAAATTAATTTATGAGAAACGTCCTATTCAGATTTTAGACAGAAAGGAGAAAGAATTAAGAAATAAGAAAATTCCTCTAATAAAAGTCCTATGGCAAAGCCATTCTGTAGAATAAGCAATATGAGAACGAGAAGAAGAAATGAGAAATCAATATCTAGAATTATTCGGTAAGCGAATTTCGAGGATGAAATTTTTATTTGGAGAAGAGGATTGTGATATCCCAAATTCCTAAACGACACCTAGTTTCTCATATAATTAAATGGCCAATAATAATATGATTACATAGTATTTCTATTTATATCAGTGTCATGTCTGTATACTATTTTAAATTTAATATTAAATTATTATTATTAATTCTTATTACATTTTAAGATATTTTAGGGTGAAACGCTCCAAAAATGTTCTTCCAAAAATGTTCTTTTGGTGAGTTTTAATGTGTACTAAACCAATTGATAAAATGTTGCACACCTGTGTTTTGGCTAATTATTACTGTTATTTTATTTTTTTGTGTACCTCGTTAATGACAAGGTGATTCTAATTTATAATATTTGTCTAAATAAATTGAATAGATATATATTTCTCATTGAGTTTATATTCTCATTATATATGTCTATTTCCTGTAGTAGACCAAGATATTGGTTTATTAGTTTTATTGCCACGTACATTTAAATCATTATTTTATTAGCCAATTAGAAATTAAATTGACACATCTTATTTCTTCTACAAGCCGCAGATAGTTGATTAAGTTTTCCCTTTTAAATTCACCGACTCAACCATTTCCCCTTTATTTATTGTTCTTTCATCTAAAAACATTGAAGATGTTTTCTGCCTTTATTAGTTCTCCGAGAAAAAAGTGATTTCTTAGTTGGTTTGGTTCGTGTGTTAGATATAGATATAATTGATCTTTTATATTTCTTTTTACTTCCGAAACTTGTTTGCTATTTAAATATCAAATACACTTTAGATTATCAAGTGGACTAGTGATTGTTATTATATGTATGTATGATTTGAGTTATATCAATCTCTTGTAAGTAGTTTATTGTAGAGAATTAAAAGTTAGTTGGATGCTAACTTATCTAATGCCAGTAATGAGTTATATATATATATATATATATATATATATATATATATATATATAGCACCAATTCAGTAGGTATTTTTTTTTTTTTACCTATGCATAGGTATCAATTTGACCAATGAAAATTTAGCATACATATTTTTTTTATTGTAAAAATTAAGATAAAGAAAGAGTATTAATAATGTACTTCTTTTCTTACACTTTATTATAGCCATTGGATCTATCCATTAGATGGTGATCTAATGGCTAAAAAAAAAAATACATACCTATGAATAAAAAAAAAATACCTATTAGATTGGCAACCTATATATATATATATATATATATATATAATTGCATATACCTATGTTCTTTTGTTTACGATGATGCCTTACTTGATTCTTTTTTTTTATGGAAGCCATTTTTGTTATTTATTGTGTAAAGTTTATTAACTCGACAATAGTTCTCATGGTTATATGTGAATACTTATCAAGATAGATTGACCAAAATTCTATTCTTTTGTATTGGATTTCTTTTTTTTTAATTAAATAAAATAATTAGGTATATATTTACTCATTTTCTTAGATCCTAATTATCACCTCCTATTGAAAATAGTAGGTATTTGTTAAGTAGTTTAAATATTCGGTGTTTCGTTGGAAAGGATTCATGTAAATTCTTTTATGGCTACTATTTACTTGATCATTATATGAAATTCTTGGTCAAATATATTCTTTATAGATCAGAATTCCCTGTAGTTCTAATTGGCAATTTGGGTATTTATTACTTGATTAGTCACTTTGTGTTCTCTATTCATTTGCCCGGAATCATATTAGGAATTAGTTATTTTCAACCATAGTTATGAACACAATTTTTAGTGATATCACGTGTGTAACAACATATCTGAAAAAAAAAATTTAGAGACACGTTAAATGTACCTAGAGCGAAGAGCATTTCACAGAGAAGGTGTATAAAATCTCAGAATCGAGGTAAATAATGTTACATCTGTAATGTAAGAAATTAATTGTTTCTTAGAACTTGTGACCTCCTCGGATTATATAAAAATTTGTATATGTTATTTTGACATACATGAGGTATGAATATGTGGTGTATTTATATTGTTTGACGAGTATTGGTAAATAGGGTGTGGTGGGCTAGCACCCAATTATCTGGTTCTTTCGGAAACATTATTTAGTTCCTTCGAGAACACTCTGATAGCGGTATAGGGAAGACCTCTGCAGTACACAAAGAGGTATGAGATATATTTGGGACTCGAGACCTCCATATGACAGCTTATAATTAGTCATTAGTTATTAGTTATCTGAGTGACTCAGTATGTGATTCATGGTCATGTCAGGCAATGCAAAATAGACAGGGATCCCAACCACATGATTATCTGTTATCTGTCATGTGTACTCTGCATCTACATATATTATTTACTGAGTTTTATACTCACAAATATGCTTACATTACAAAGGGTACTGATGCTATGTGAGTTAGAGGAGGAGTGCCGACATTTTTGACTACAGTTTGTATATATGAGTATTTTGACATTGTGGTTTCCTGACTGAGAATTTTGCATCTATTTTGAATGTGTGTATATTATGTATATTTTATGAGAGATCCACTTTGCGAGGGTGTATATGTCGTAGACATTAGTCTATGTATAATCATGAATGGAGTTTTTTTTTTCTTTCAGAAATTTTAAAAAGTTTTAAATTTTCACTATTTTATCAATTCTAAGTCGAATAAGGTCTCCCGATCTCACTAAATATTTATATAAATGTTCTTATGTACGTGTGGAGAATTGGCTTAAGAAATCTAATTGTCTATATAATGTGTATTTATAACAAATACATATGGAGATTATCAAGTAGGCTAGAGGGGAAATAAGGGTTTCTAATACTTATACCTACAAAAACCGAAAAAAATTACAAAACTACAGAATTCAGAATTTTTTACAATTTTCTTATGGTTTTTATTAGGAAAATATTATTTTTTAAAAAATATTTAGAAAAGTTCCATTTTTAAAATCGTTACTAATTACCGGTTTCTGGAAACAGATTACTGGTTACTAGTTATCAGTTATATACCAGTTATAAATATCTTTAGTTACTAGTTACTAGTTTTTGCAAACTAATTACTAGAAACTAGTTACTATTTTAAAAATGATATTTTTAAAAATATTTTTTAAAAACGAAATTTTTCTAATAAAAATTACACTTTAAAAAATATAAAACCACCGTATTTTTCAATTTTTTTTATCTGAAATATCATATATCGCCTAATTTCCAAAAAAAATAATAATAATTACTCTACTAATTAGTGCAACTTTCTGAATTCTCAAATATTCGTTTTTTTTTCCGTATTTATCTAATTTACGATAATTTTAACTGAAAAAAAAAACTCTTAAGACAATTTAATATTCATAATCACATGTTACCGAGTGTTCCCTAATTGAATATTTTTTTGAACAGGTTCATTTGAGATTTTAGAAATTATTCTCTTATTGTCTCTTATTTTTCAAAGAACAAATTATAAACCGAGTATATTTAAAGAATGACCTTTTTTCATATCATTTTAAGAATTGATTCTATTTTCTACACCTATTTTGTCACGACCCAAAATCCAGGCCAGTGGCAGAAGGAGAATTTCACAAAGGTGGGAAATTCCTTGATTTATTTGAAAAGTGTCAAAAGTTCTAGTTTTTATAAAACAGTCCATTTAAATAAAATAATTAGAATTTCATCCCGTGAACCACTCCTACAGTTCGTATACACCATTAAACATAGAGCGAAAAATTATTTAAAAACGTGAAATCAAATATAGTTCCAAGCAACATCATCATCCACAACGAAACTCAAATCCCAGAATAGCATACATAAGTTCACAGACAAAATAGAAAGCAGTAAATCTTGGTTCAATGCTAATACAAAGCCCAAACAATCCAAACACCAAGACGACAAGCTTCTAGCATTACCAAGAGACGAACTTGAATCAAGATGACCTCTTACTCCTCTTAATCACTGAGATCGCACTGGATACTACCTGAGAAAGAAGGTAAGGAGGATGAGCATAAAATGCCCAGTAGAAGAAACAATTACACGGTTGAAAATATTTTAGTGTGGAGAATTCCTACATGGTTAGTTTAGTCCAAAACATATATATATATATATATATAATCTAAACCGGAAATCCATATTTATATAAAAGCAGTATAATCAAAACCATTCAATCCATATGCACATGACACAACTCAACCCATACCCATGAGTTCTCATCCTCTCATCTATGGAAATCCAGGATGATGGCACTAAGTATGCCTAATAGCCTGCCTGATACCTAAGCCCATACCTGGAAGGGAATACCCATGTGTCGCTTACCAAACCTAGAGGGGTAACCGAATTACCTACGCCTGCCAAATGGGGAGGTAATCAGAAGTAACAAAACTCCGTACAGGTTTACGGACTCTACACCGACGGTGGGGCACGTAGCGCCACTCTGTAAACCCACAATGCTAACACGATGCTCATGTATGATCCTATGACACGTGCAATACAGAACTAAAGTGTGAAAATAATCATGTTCTGGTTTTTCGGTAAAATCAGCATACTAGGTTTTTATAGAAAAATGGGCAGCATAACGGCTCTATTTTTAATATACCCAAAATAACCTGCACTCGGAAAATTCCCAGAGCAATACAGTACATATCTCATACAACTAATTCTCTTCACAGATATTTAAATAGCCTAGAAATCACAATTGTTCTCATATATTGTAGAAAGTAAGTTTTATTCGAAAACGATTTAAAACAGAGGTAATTGAATCCTAACCTCTCTCGAATAGCAATACCACGCTATTGAATCCTCAAGGTGCCGTTGACGATGGCCCGGAGGGTTGGGAACTAATTCCAAGTGCTCGATCGTCCTCTTGCAAAAAACTAATTTCACACCCGAGCTTCAATTCCACAAGCGGACTTCTTCGCTGAAATCCTAGCACCCAAAATAGCTAGGTTAGACATATAACTTGTCCAATTCGGGTCCGGGCCCACACCGGGCCAGTGGCACGTAAATCGAGGTAAATCTCAACTGTCTGATCTCGACTTCCATGCCGGTCACCAAACATAGGCAATATATGTCAAACTTCTCTATCTTCCGAGTACAATCCAAAAATGACAACAAAAACACAATCCAATGGCCGGATCAAAAAGTCAAACTTAAACTCAAAATATCCAAAAATGGCAACTTTCAATCCGAGCAAAATGGGGTTGAGATATATATACCTTGATGATCCTTGGGACGAGATTAATCCAACGGGACCGATTGGAGGTCGAATGGTGGCCGGAATCGTCGCCGGCGGCCAAAAATCCGATTCGGCCTCTTAGAGCTTTTCTAGCATTGCAGGCAATGGCAGTGACCAGGGACGGGCTGCGCAGTTTCGGCGTCATACGAGGAGGCTTCACCGATCGGTTGCACTGGCGGACAGCAGTGGCAGTGGCTTCTGCAGCGATCTGATGTCGACAGGTGGAGAGAGATCCGAGAGAGAGAGAGAGAGATCGGGGGGGAAGAGAGAGAAGAGAGAGAAAAAAAAAAAGAACATGGCACGTGGCCTATCTTATAGGGCTATGTAATTTTTCAAAAATTACACATACGTCTCCAAAATTTCAAATCTCTTTCAATTCAGTCCCCCAAAAATTACAATTTAGTCTTTCTGTACAAAATTTTTGCAAATTAATCCCCCAAATATTTTATCCGAAAAATTGGTAAAATATCCAAATTATCCTCCCAAAATCCGGGTTTTTACATTCTCCACTCCTTAAAAGAATTTCGTCCCGAAATTCAAAGTACAAGTCAAGGTTTACATCACAATACAACTTCTGACTGAAGGTCAAATAAATGGGGGTACTTCTCGTACATCTCCGTCTCGAGTTCCCAAGTAGCCTCGCTTCTTTGTGATGTTCCCAAAGCAATTTGACAAGTGGTATCTCTCTGTTGTGAAGCACCTTCGACTTTCTAGCCAACAAACGAACAAGCTGCTCTTCATAGGACACATCTTTTTGGATCGGTACATGCACATACTGAACAATATAAGATGGGTCCGGCGTGTACTTCTTCAACATCGACACGTGAAACACATTATGTACATGACCCAACTGTGCAGGTAGGTTCAAGCAATATGCCACTGGTCCAATTCTATCAGTGACCTCAAAGGGACCAATATACCTTGGAGTAAGTTTACCCTTAACCCCAAATCTTGTCACACCACGCCTTGGAGTCACTTTCAAGAATACCAAATCACCAATATCGAACTCTACCTCACGCATCTTCGGGTCAGCATAACTCTTCTAACAACTCTGAATCTCCTTGAGTCTCTCTTGGATACCCTTGATCCTCTCAGTAGTCTCTTCAATCAGTTCAGGTCTAAGAGTAACACGCTCTTCAAGCTCTGCCCAACACAAAGGAGATCTACACGGCCTTCCATACAATACTTCATATGAAGCCACACCCACACTGGTCTGGTAACTTTTATTATAAGCAAATTCCACCAAAGGAAGATGATCATCTCAGTTCCCACTAAAGTCCAGTATGCAACAACGTAGCATGTCCTCAAGAATCTGAATGGTCCTTTCAGACTGACCATCTGACTCAGGATGGTGAGCCGTACTGATATCCAACTGCGTACTCAACGTTTTCTGTAAGGCTCTCCAAAATTTAGAAGTAAACCTTGGATCTCTGTTAGATACTATGCTTGAAGGCACACCATGCAAACATATGATGTTCTCCATATACAGTCTACTGAGCTTAGTAAGTGAGTAGTCCATCCGGATCGGTATAAAGTGAGTACTCTTCGTCAACCGATCGACTACCACCCAAACTGTGTCATTCTTTCTCAAGGTCTTTGGTAAATGGGTCACGAAGTCCATCGTGATCTTGTCTCACTTCCATTCCGAGAATTGACAACGGCTGAAGTAATCCAGCTTGCCTCTGGTGTTCAGCCTTAACTTGCTGACAAGTCAAACACTTAGCCACAAAAGTAGCTATCTTCCTTCTTCATACTTTTCCACCAATACTGCCACTTCAAGTCTCGGTACATCTTGGTACTACCCGGATGTACTGCGAACCTTGATTTGTGAGCTTTAGTTAGAATGGTTTCTTGAAGATTGGGGTTATTAGCTACAACCAACTTCCCATTGAAAAGCAAAAACCCTTCTCTGTTAGTGCTCCAACCATCTAACTGCTCACCATTCTGAAGCCGGTTTAAGATTGTCCTCAACTCCCTGTCTTGCCACTGACTCCGCTGGACAGTTTTGAGAAGATATGGTGAAATTACAATATTACTCAGGCAAGTAACCTCTTCATTCTCGAAGTACTGCAAGTTGTAGTCACCAATCGCAGCTGAGTTCCTCCAATCTTCAGACACCAGTGCAACTAGTGCATCACGAGGCTTCCTACTCAGTGCATCAGCTACAACATTGGCCTTACCAGGATGATACTGTAGGTCGAAGTCATAATCCTCCATATACTCAACCAATCTTTGTTGTCTCATGTTCAGATCCTTCTGAGTAAAGAGATACTTCAAACTTTTATGATCGGAGAATATGTCGAACTTCACACCATACAAGTAACATCGCCAAATCTTCAAAGCAAAGATCACTGCGGCAAGCTCCAGATCATAGGTGGGATAGTTCTTTTCATGTGGCTTCAACTGACGAGAAGCATAAGCCACAACTCGACCATTCTGCATCAAGACACATCCCAAACCCATCTTCGAAACATTGGTATATACCACATAAGGCTCGTTACTGTCAGGAATAGTAAGAACTGGTGCGGTGGTCAAACTCTACTTCAACCTAACAAAAGCTTCTTCATTCTTGTGATCCCAAATAAACTTAACATCTTTCCTGGTTAACTTCGTCAAAGGCAAAGCAATTCTCGAGAAATCTTACACAAAATGGCGGTAGTAGCCAGCCAAACCGAGGAAACTACGTACCTCCGTCACATTTCTTGATCTTTCCTATTCCAGGATTGCTTCGATCTTAGCGGGATCGACTGAAATACCTCCGTGAGAAATCACATGGCCTAAGAACTTCACTTCTAACATCCAAAAGTCATACTTTGATTTCTTGGCATACAACTAATGATCTCTTATGGTCTTAAGTACTATCCCCAGATGTTCGGCATGCTCTTCTCGAGTCTTGGAATACACCAGGATGTCATTGATAAACACAACCATAAAACGATCTAAAAACGGCCTGAAAATCTGATTCATGAGATCCATAAATGCTGTGGGAGCATTCGTCAAACCAAATGACATCACTAGAAACTCAAAGTAACCATATCAAGTTCTGAATGTTGTCTTAGGTATATCATCCTCTCTTATCTTCAACTGATGATAACCGGATCTCAAATTGATCTTAGAAAAGAACTTTTAACCACCGAGTTGATCAAACAACTCATCTATCCTTGGCAAAGATTACTTGTTCTTTACTATCAACTGATTCAACTTCCTGTAATCCACACAAAGTCTCAACGAACCATCAGTTTTCTTCGCAAACAAAACATGAGCTCCCCAAGGAGAAGTGCTACTGTGAATAAAGCCCTTAGAAAGCAAATCATCCAACTGTTCTCTCAATTCTTCCATCTCAATAGGCGTCATGCGATAGGTTAGAATAGAAACGGACTGAGCTCCAGGAACTAGTTTAATACATAACTCGATCTCCCTATCTGGTGGTAACCCCAGTAAGCCTTCAGGAAACACCTCCGAATACTCACACACTACTGGAATCCATGGGACTTGATCGTCTGTCCTTACCTCGCCATTCATGGCAAACAAGTTTTCATAACACTCAAGTTTCTTTTTTCCACCCATGCACGGTTTCAGAACAGGACTAGGCTTCAACAGACTCATCCCAGCCTGATAGACAAAAAGTTGCACATCACCAGGAAAAAGAGTGACCCACTTTTTATGACAGTCTACAATGGCTCGATACTTCGACAACCAATCCATACCGAGTATTATGTCATACTGTCCCATCGGCAACACAATCAAATCAGTAAGAAGCTTCATATCACCAACCACAACCCGAAAAAACTTACACACTCTAGACACATCGGTTACTCCTCCCAAAGGTGTACCCAATGTCAATATATAATCCAAATCAAAAAATTCCAACCCCAATATTTGAGCAAATACTAAGGATATGAATGAATGGGATGCACCAGTATCAAACAAAACATGTGCCCAAGAGTGTGAAAGAAGGATCATTCTGTCAACAATACCTCGACCGGTATGATCCTGAGTGTCGTCTGCCCCAGTAAAAGCATAGGCTTGGCCAGTCACCTTCCCTTTCCCCTTGTTGCCTCTCTCCTTACCAGGATGGGTACTGCTAGATCCTGGACTACTACTGCCATATCCGCGCCCATCCTGACTCCCTGAGGAGTCTGAAAGTTCTGAGTAAAACCCTGAGGGCGATACTGATGCTGATAAGTCTGAGGGGAAGTAAAAACCTGCGAAGCACCCTGTGACTGTCGTTTGAGTGTTCTGGTAAGAAACAGAACCGGACTGCCTCTTCTGCGGTCCTCCCTAAGAAAGAGGAGATTTCTGCAGACGGTTGGGACACTCCTTCTTCCGATGATCTGCTGGCCACAAACAAAATATCCTCCATAGGGACTGCCTCTGCCACCCCCTGAAGAACCACTACTGTTTGAGCTCCTACTGTTCATAGTATCCTGGGCTGACCACTGCCCCTGGTTCCTTCTGGTGGCTTTTCTATCATTACCTCTCCGTTGGTTCCTCCTGGAATCCAATCCTTCCTCAATGTTCTCTGCCCGCTGGGCAGCCACTGCAATCTCAGAAAGAGTACGGAAGGTCTAAGTACCAATCCTGTTAAAAATGTTTCGATTCAGATGACTCTTGAACTTGGCAACTCGGTATTTCTCACTCGTACCTGGTCCAGGAGCAACACTTGCCAACTAAGTGAACTCTATCAGGTACTTATTCAGCATTCTGTTACCTTGAATCAACGTCTCAAACCGGTTCATAACTTTATATTGTTGATCCTCATTAGCATATTGGGCTTTTAAAATCTGTTCAAAGTCTTCCCAAGTCAAGCCCACTACATCTTGCATCCGTTCCACTATTTCCCACCAATGAATGGTACTCCCTGTCAAACAGGTAACAACAAACACAGTCAAAACTCAACCGGAGTACCAAGGGCCCGAAAGTGCCTCTCCATCTTACACAACCAAGCAATTACCGTGAGAGCTTCTGGTCTACCATCAAACTGCCCTGGCTGGAGACGCATGAATCGCTGGAGATGATTAGCCTGATCCAACTGACATTCCCTCGGAGCTGGAGGCTGATAGTCTGGATTGCTCATCTGGACGAATGCCTGCTACATTACCTCAATCGGATGAGTGAAATTCGGACGACGAGGTTCGGCACCCGGCTGGTGCCTCGAAACTCTTCTAGGAGGCATCGTTATAAGTCTGAAACAATATGCCAAACTGTTAATGCGATTATGATGAATGCTTGTCATAAAATCAACTTCAATCTAGTTTAATGGTGATACATCTGAGCTATTAAACTCAAAGCTCTGATACCAAAAATTTCTGTCACGACCCAAAACCAGGGCCAGTGGCAGAATGGGAATTTCACAAAGGTAGGAAATTCCTTGATTTATTTGAAAAGTGTCAAAAGTTCTAGTTTTTATAAAACAGTCCATTTAAATAAAATAATTAGAATTTCATCCTCTGAACCACTCCCACAGTTCGTATACACCATTAAATATAAATCGAATAATTATTTAAAAACACGAAATCAAATATAGTTCCAAGCAACATCATCATCCACAACGAAACTCAAATCTCATAATGGCATACATAAGTTCACAAACAAAATAGAAAGCAGTAAATCTTGATTCAATACTAATACAAAGCCTAAACAATCCAAATACCAAGACGACAAGCTTCTAGCATTACCAAGAGATAAACTGCAATTAAGATGACCTCTTACTCCTCTTAATCACCGAGATCGCATTGGATACCACCTGAGGAAGAAGATAGGAAGGTGAGTATAAAATGCCCAATAGGAAAAATAATTAATCGGTCAAAAATATTTCAGTGATGGAGAATTCTTGCATGGTTAGTTTAGTCCAAAACATATATATATATATATATATATATATAATATGAACCAAAAATCCATAAATATATAAAAGTAGTGTAATCAAAACCATTCAATCCATATGCACCTGACACAAATCAACCCATACCCATGAGCTCTCATCCTCTCATCTGTGGAAACCTAGGATGATAGCACTAAGTATGCCTAATAGCCTGCCTGATACCTAAGCCCATACCCGGAAGGGACACCCATGTGTCGCCTACCAAACCTGGAGGGGCAACCGAATTGCCTACGCCTGCCAAATGAGGAGGTAATCAGAAGTAACAAAATCCCGCGCGGGTTTACGGACTCTACACCGATGGTGGGGAACGCAACGCTACTCTGTAAACCCACGATGCTAACACGGTGCTCATGTATGATCCTATGATACGTGCAATACAGAACTGAAGTGTAAAAATAATCATGCCCTGGTTTTTCAGTAAAATCAGCATATTAGGGTTTTATAGAAAAATGGGAAACATAACGACCCTATTTTTAATATACCCAAAATAGTCTGCACTCAGAAAATTCCCAGAGCAATATAGTACATATCTCATACAACCAATTCCCATCACAGATATTTAAATAGTCTAGAAATCACATTTGTTCTCATATGTTGCAGAAAGTAAGTTTTATTTAAAAACGATTTAAAACAAAAGATATTAAATCCCTACCTCGCTCGAATAGCAATACCACATTATTGAATCCTCAAGGTGTCGTTGACGATCACCCGCAGGGTCGGGAACCAATTTCAAGCCCTCGATCGTCCTCTTGCGAAAAACCAACTTCGTACCGGAGCTTCAATTTCACAAACGGACTTCGCTGAATTCCGAGCACCCAAAATAGCTAGGTTAGATATATAACTTGTCCAATTCGGATCCGGGCTTACACCGAGTCGGTAGCATGCAAATTGAGGTAAATCTCAACCGTCCGATCTCGATTTCTGTGCCGGTCACCAAACATAGGCAATATATATCAAACTTCTGCATTTTCCATGTATAATCCAAAAATGACAACAAAATACAATCCTACGGTCGGATCAAAAAGTCAAACTTAAACTCAAAATATCCAAAAAGAGTAACTTTCAATCCGGGCAAAATAAGGTTAGGATATATATACTTTGATGATCCTTGTGATGAGATGAATCCAACGGGACCGGTTGGAGGTCAAATGGTGGCCGGAATCGTCGCCGGCGGCCAAAAATCTGATTCGGCCTCTTGGAGCTTTTCTGGTGTTGCAGGCGACCGGGGACGGGCGGCGCGGCTTCGTCGTCGCACGGGGAGGCTTCGCCGATCGGTTGCGCGGGTGAACGACGGCACCGGTAGCTCCTGCGGCAGTCTGACATCGACGGGTGGAGAGAGATCCGAGAGAGAAAGAGAGAGAGATCGAGGGGGAAGAGAAAGAGAGAAAAAAGGACAAGGCACATGGCCCTGTCTTATAGGGTTGTGTAATTTTTCAAAAATTGCATATAAGTCCCCAAAATTTCAAATCTCTTTCAAATCAGTCTCCCAAAATTACAATTTAATCCTTCAGCACAAAATTTTTGCAAATTAATCCCCTCAATATTTGATCTGAAAAAATAGTAAAATGTCCATATTATCCTCCCAAAATCCAGGTTTTTACATATTTAATAAATGGCCTTTTCTTTTTCTTCTTTCTTTCATTTTTTTTTCGCTAAATGGCCATTTTCAGTATATTAATGTTATGTATGGCATATCAATTTTTGTTACTATATTAATGATATGTATATTTTACATCAATTTTTGTGTATCAATATATCAATTTCACATGAAGTATGTCAATTTTAATAATGATATATTTCTTATAAAATTGATACATTTCAGCAATTTCTGATAAATTAAACTATGTGTTTGTTGATGGAGGTTTTGTCAACAATAATTTTAAAAAATTATTAGATGTAGGACTTATATATGAAAATGATTGATAAAGCAAAGCAAATAAGGAGACAAGAATTTTATAGTAATTCAGTCCCAAAAAAGATGGATTTATGTCCACTATGTTTCACTATTTTCTAGAGAATTACAAAACTTTCTCTAAATTTCTCTAAGTTTTAATGTGAGAACAAAGAGATAATTACAGAAATAGTGTATGCGAAATAATTATGAGATGATTGTATCGTGATTAATAATGAAACTGGGCCCTTTTATATAAGTGAAGGTGGTTCAATGTTTCCCAATTGTAAAAACAGGTAAGTACATAATCAGAAAATATAATTTTGAGTAATAATATAAAATTGAGTAGTAACTTAAATAAAATAAATTACTCGATTGCTCATTTTCCTTTCTTCGTAGATTACCTGTTTGAAGAAGATTCAGTTTCTTTTTCTTAATTATTGTATTTTATTTATTCAGAGAAGTTCGCATTTCGATCAAAAGAGCATACATGCCAACTAATGCATTTAATTCGGATGTTGCCTCTTATTCTAACGTTGACTAATGATATAAATTTAAGATCTGTAATAACGACTATTTCTTAAATAAGGACGCAGAATTTGATTATTAGGCTAAGAAGCCGATTGAAACACTATTAGTCAAGCAACCCAAAGTTCACACAGGAAGAAACATATCATCTTTTACAAAATTATTGACTATTGACTTTAAATATCAAATATAAGAATTCGAGTGATAATATTTAATCCGAGGGAGTTGGAACTACCCTCCTACGTCCAACATTCTTATGGTCCAAGTGAGAATTCATCCACGAAAAAAACAAAACCAAAATAAACACAAATTTCTAATATTCCAGAAAATAAATAAAAAGGTCCAATATTCTTAAAATTTAAAAATAAAAAGTTTTTTAAAAAAAGTTCTTATAAATAATGACACAGTTCAAGTTAGATAAAGTAAAGATCACATTTTATTTTTCTTTAAAACTTGGAACACTAGTTCCGAATAGTTGCTTTTTACAGCTTGCATGGATAAGTACAGAACCTGAGAATATGGAAGGAAGAAAAAAAGAATAGAGATTGGGACGATTGAAATTCGTCACGTGTGTATTTCCCTTACCCAAAAAATCGTGTTTCACATATTAATGATTTTAGGGCATGTCTGGAGCTTTGATGCTATTGAGGAAAAATAAAATAAAATAAAAAATAAAATAACACTATCATGTGCATTGGCGGAGCCACGTTAAGAGATTTTTCGAAAAATCCTTGCGCTATATATGTAGATGTATTAAATTAATTAATTCATTAAATTTAAACTTTTTATATTTAATCCATCCAAAATTGGATTAATTATTCCTCTAATCCTGATCTATTTAATTTAAAATCTTATAATTTATCTTCATCTGCTTTACTTCTATATTTTTTTCTCCCTAATTTTTATCAATAACTTATTTTTTTTAATTTCTTAATATTTATTGGTTTAAACAACTAGCAAACGTTATATCATACTAGGCAACGTATAAAATTAGAAAAAATAATTTTATGTTGGATACATGTGATATTTGAGTGTCTACTTATACACATTTTTCCAGTAGATTGGTCTAAATTTATGTTTTATATTTGTATTTTTAAAAAAAAAAATCAATTCACTCACATATTTTCATTTTAAAAAAATCACTCACATTTTTAGTTATGACATTTTATTTTTAATACATATGAGTTACATAAAAAGATTTATGTTTATAAATTTTATAAAATAAGTGAGTTTTTTCTACTTCTAATTTAGAAGATATTTTAAATAAAAGTTGCACTTATTATTCTATGCATGAGAAAATAATGATACTATAATATTAAATAGAACAAAATTACTTTTACATATCTTATTACAACTACGAAGGTAAGAAAACTAATTTAAAATTATAATCTAGCTGTTTGAGATTAAACTTGAAAACTATGTAAATAAATTGACCTTTATTGAATTTTTGATTAAATTAGCTTAAAATTTTGATCTCTATATATGCTCCCCTAAATTATTTTTGGCTCCGCCACTAATCATGTGTTTGATTTCGAAGGAAGAAAAACTAGAGAAAAAGATTTTTGAGTAAATATAAAGAAAATTGAATGAAATTTATGAGAATTTATAGTTATTTCATGAAGCTAAAAAAAAAATAATTTCCAAAGGAATTTCTTTCTTTTTTTCTCGAGATGTTTGATAAAAATTTATTTTTGTAATTTGTATTTTCTTAATTATATTATGATAATTTTAAGAGATAATTACATTTTTATACCTTATATTTTGACTGTTTGTTTAGAACTTAAAAACAAATTCATATCATCCCTAGGTCAAACACCAATTTTGACAATTATATTTGCACCCTTTAAAGTTTTAAATATATATTGAAAAAAAATCAAATTTAAAACTCAACTAAAATTGATAAATATGTTGTAAATAATATTTAATATTTTTAGGTCTTTGCTTTTTAAAATTAATTTTTCTAGTATTTGTTCTTTAGCTATTAATTTTAATCAGTTTTAAATTTAAATTTAAGCACTAATATATATATATATATATATATATATATATCTTTAAAATTTAAGATGGTATTTTGGTAAATTCAATGGTTAAAATTGGTGTTTGACCTAGAGAATGTATAAATTTGTTATAAGTTTTAAATCCGATAGTCAATATTGATAATAATTGAAACATAAGGTATAAACTAAACAAACATTCAAAAGACAAGGTAGAAAAATGTAATTGACCCTAATTTTAAATCATTGAAAGTTATATTTGCTAGAAATTCCGAAAAATGTTTTCGAAAAATGATTTTATCGAAAATAATTTTCATAGTTTTGTAAATAATCAATAACGCAACAAAATTATTATTTTAAAATTTTTCTTGAAATTGTAAAAAATAAAACATAGGATTATTGATTTAATATATATGAATTTATAGATCTTAGTTTAGATAAAACTTGAAAATGCTTCACAGCTATTGAGTCTTCCCACCTATTCTCCAAAGTCTGTTGAATGATCCAGTGTGTAGGCATCTTCTTAATTCCCAACGAAAAATGAGCAGACGATCTGGAAAATGCTATTTCTTCTCTTTGACTGTGCATCTACGACCATAGGTATCTCTCCTTTGGGAGACATAAACAAACTCAGGATTTCTCCCGTGGTGGTTTGGTTCTCTCATACTCTCTCTTTTTTTCTCTGTCACACGAAATCTACAGTCAATAGATTGTTGTAGGCATGTAGCTTTCTTGCAGAGGCTTAGAAAAACTTTTCTTTTAAATATTAGAGAGGTGTAAGCCCTATTGAGCTTGTTAGGCTCAATTGATCATTCAATTAATACTGGGCTATATATAAGCTAAACAAATAACCTTCTGGATTCAAATAATCTAAACTCTAATGGGCCAATTATCTACAGTCATAATTAACTCTTAATTATGAATAGGTCTTGTCTATTAATATTAAGGCACTCCACTATAGGCCCAATATTGCACTCTTAGACTAAATATCATGTATTTTTTATAAAGCTAATTAACATTTTAATTAACTTGATCCATTTAGTATATACTATACCTGCAGATATACTCCCGATGCAATGTTGTACTAGTGAGGTGAATTACCGTATTACCTCTTTAGTACATATTTACTTTTAAGTTGTCATTTTTTATCTAATGGATAATAATTAATTACGGTATTTATAACTGCCCATACAAATACAATCAAATTCACAAAGTGAATACTTGATATTTGGTTTTTACTATCCAAATCCTTGAAAAGTGGTATTTTATGTATGGTGTCAAAATCATGAAGGGCATTCTCATTAATTCATAAATCTTATCTTCCAAGATACCGAAATTCGAATATTAGAACGGAACTAGTCCTTTTTTAAGTCAAAAAGATAAAACTCATGAAAGCAAGTCTGATAATCACTAAGATTAAGATAATCTTACAATATTGCTAGATTAGTGAAGAATAGAATATTGAGTTACGACACTTAACCTCAAATTCTATTTTTACCAGTTTAATGCACTTATAACTTTCTTATAATGTATAAGTATTTTTATCTAAAGTCAAACACTTTGATGATTAGAAACTTCATCAGTCCTGTTGAAATAGACAACACTACATTTTATAGCAAAATAAAGTATTCCAGCTTTATTTATAGAGTGTGAACTTTTATTTAGACATAATGAAAGAAAGAATTTAATATCCTATATGTGAACACTTCATACAAATAATTCTTTATTATTCATTATTAGTCATGAAAACTTTTAGATATTTGCATAATAGAAAACATAAACATCACATGTATATAATTGAGACATAATATAGAATTTATTAATAACAAATAGATAACATTTAAATTTAATAAATATTATTAAAAATGCCTAATAAAAAAAACTACTTTTTAGAGCATATTCCTAATAATATTAAACTTGTCTCTCACTTTCACAACTGTATACAGGGCCATCTCAACATAAATAGAGGCCTAAGGCAAAACTTGTAAAGAGGCCTTTTAAAAACTAGTTTTAATTATTCTTTTAAAAAATAGTATTAATCCTTCAATTCAAAATGTCTCCGTATTTTTTTTAGATGCAAAATTATTGTGTTTAGACTAAAAAAAACAAATATTGTGTTAAAACTTTATACTTAAAATTTACTAATATAGCATGTTTCATCAAAGATATGTTTACTTCGTCATCTCATAATGCATTTAAAATTGGCTGGTAAATACAATGTCATTTTAAAAAAAAAATAAACAACGAACGTATTTTTTTAAAATATTCAATTAGCTTTTTTTTTGGGTTCAATTTATCGTATCTTATTCATGTTTTCAATAGACATAGTTATTAATATAACTACATATTTTACAAAGAAACATCATAAAACTAGGATGTGTAATCTTATGAGTAATGATAAAACTAAAAGAAATTTCTAAAATGAAAAAAATGAAAAAGATCAAGAACAGTAGAAGATAAAATTAGTAAGTATAGTTGCAAAATTCTTTGGCAGAACTTAAGATATCAAATATGTCACCAACCAAGAGTGAGTTTTAGTAAGTACCAAAAGAAAGTAGAAACATGAATGTTGATGAATGATAGTACGTTCTAGTATTTTTATTTCTATAATTTTCTTTAGTAACAAAACTAATTAGTTGAAATAACAAAAAGTACATTGTTATTTTTTTTTCTTATTGATAAGAATGTATATGGAAAGGTTTGCTAATTTTATGGGATTTTCGTTAAAACCAAATCAACTGTTCATTTAAACGAAAAATATTGCGACATCTTTAAGAATATTAATTTTGAGTTTTCACCTTTTATGAACCTAATATATACATTTGAATTAGACATACTAGATTTAAAAAGTATTATTCTTAAAGTATATAAATTAGGCCTAAAAATATAATTACAATGTGTAAAACCTATGATTAAGTGGGCTTTTGCTGACGGGAGGCCCTAAGCTATTGCCAAAGTGGCCTACCTCTTCAACCGGACTTCACTGTATTGTCATTTTATGTTAAAACACAAAGGATGTATTCTTTTTCTTTTTCTTTAAAAAAAATAAGTTCGACTAGCTTCAAACATAGTCTAATATATGTGGTAGAAAAAATATGAGAAATGATAGACTACGAATTAATAATTTGATATATTATATATAAATATGGTGAAATCAAACGAGGAAAGCAAGCGCATTCTCTTCTAGCTCTTTCATTGTTATTGTTCGACACGAATTTCAGTATAATTTGTATAAGATATTAAATTGAACAGTAGAATCAAAGCACAAAGGATATATTCTTTTTCTTCAAAAAAAATTGACCAGCTCCAAATTTAGTCTAATATAGGTGGTAGACATAATATGATATATGATAAATTACAAATTAATAATATGATATATTATATACATGTTAATAAATATGATAAAATCACATGAGGAATATTAACAAACTTATTTTTTTATAATATTTTAGTCTCATTATTTGATACGTGTATTTTAATATAGTTTATAATATTATTAAAATATTAAACGAGATAATAAAATTCACGTATAAATAATGAGAAGTATCAAATAATGAGAAATATAAGCATAAAATATAATAAGAAAAAAGTGCATTATAGAGGTTGCAAAACCCGATTCTTAGCTAAGAAAGTCAACTAACAGTTATGTTTGTGTGAGTCTTAACCAACCTTGGTTGAGTTGAGTTGTTGCACAATTTTTCTCCATAATTATAAGCATACATTTATATATATATATATATATGGTACTAATTCAATAGGTTTTTTTTTTTTTTTACCTATGCATAGTATCAATTTGGCCAATGAAAATTTAGCATGTANATCAAGCACCAAGAAATATATATATATATATATATATATATATATATATATATGGGCACTAATCCAGTAGATATATATTTTTTTATCTATGCATAGGTATCAGTTTGGCCAATAAAAATTTAGCATGCACATTTTTTTATTGAAAAAAGTAAGAGAGAGAGCGCATTAATGATACACGTCTTTTCATGTACTTCATTATAACTATTGGATCATTATTAGACGGTGATCCAACGACTAAAAAAAAATATCTACCCAGAGATAAAAAAAAAATACCTATTAAATTGGCAACTATATATATATACATATATATCTAGGTCGCTAATCTAGCATGTATTTTTTTTAGCCATTAGGTGCATCATTAAATTTTCTATCCCTCTTACTTTTTAATATAAGAAAACATACGTAATAAATTTTAGTTAGTTAAAATGATAATTATCTATAGACTAAAAAAAATACTTACTGAATTTATGACTATATATATATATATATATATAATTGGCTAGCTGTTGAAGCAAAGTAATGGTACGAAGAGTCATCAAATTTATAATTTATCTAGGATAGAGCACAAACAACTTTTTAGTTTTTTTTCTTTTTTTGGATAAGAGAAGTTTATTATAATTAATACTTGTTCGAACACGAAACTGAAAAAAAATCTAATTTATAGATAATGCATTTAACTAAACCAAATTCTATAATAGATGTTATAAAAAGTCCGTACCAACAACACTTGTAACTTTTAAATATTGATAGACATATTTAAGCATATATTATTATTATTATTATATAGGAGCACCAATTAAGTATTTTTTTTATATAAATTTTGTTTTATTCTTTTAAAATTTATTGTCTTTTCATAATAAAAAATTGAGATAGAAAAATATTAAATAATGGGTATTTATTTTAATTTGAATTTTTTCTAATTATTTAAATTAGATCAATGGGCTAGAAAAAAGAACATCTATAAATAAATTTTTTAAAAAAAGCTATGGAACCATATAGATAAATGTACATATATAATAGACTTCCAAAACGATTTGTTAGCCGCAGTCGACCCAAACCTATATAAGTAATGCATGTTATATGACCTGTGAAATCCCATAAAAATTGTAAGGGCAAATTGGTCTTTTGATCAAAAAAATGAATTTGGACGGAATTGGGTCTAGGTTCATTTGGGCAAAAATATAAGAAAGTTTGAAAATTGGGGTCAAAATATAATTATTCAAGTGTATTTTTGAGAAGATTTTCAAAAAACTGGGTTTAAGTGTAAATAAGCAAAACAGTGCCCAATTAACCAGAAGTTGACACGTGGCGCTGTAGTTATAAAAATTGCACATAAATCCCCATATTTTTCCATTCTTTTTCGATTTGGTCCCCAGAGAAAAACACAACACCCGATTTCTGGCGAAACTCCGTTGAGCCACCTCCGGCCATCATTGCCCCGCACCACTGACCGACATCGATGCTTAGCTGCCGGACGAAGCTCCCGTCGCCAGAACCAGCCCCGTCGGAGCCGTCGATCGCTGAAGCCGATTCCGGCCACCGTTTACCGCGAAATTGGTCGCCATGGACTCGTCTCTTCACGGACAATCTGATGGTAGGTACCTCGTATATCGATTTTGCTCCATTTGATTTTAATTTCGTTGGACAGTTTTGTATGTAATTGGGTTTGAAATTGAGTTTTCAATCGGACTGTTAGATTTTAAAAATAATATCATTTTTGGAATCTACGTTGAAAATGGTGAAAAATGAGATACATATTGACTATATTCTGAAACGGGCTCGAAAAATGAGATTAGATGGCTTAAATTTGCCGCGATTTGCATGTCGTGGGGTCCGCATCCAAATTTGACAAGTTATATGTCTAACCTAGAGTTTTTGGGTGTTTTGAATTCAGTGATGAAGCCCGTTTCATGATTTGAGGCTCTGTTTGAAAATCAAATTTTCAAACCAAGGAACCAAAATTTCGAAAACGACGTCCGCTCTTCCAAACGACGCCAAATTTTCTCCATAGCCTTGTAACACTTGTTGGACGCTCGATAGAAATAGGGATTCGATTACTTGATTCTAAAATTAATTTAATTTATGAATTATACATATTTTCAATAAATATAGAATTTCATGAAATAATTTATAAAAGTTGTGTTTATGTCTATTTTGATCTGATTTGAGATATAAACTGCCTGGGAGACACATCATACTGGTTGGCGTATCATATATACTGTTTCTGATTGATTTCTGCAGGAAATTGGATTTTTGGGTTTTGATAGAAAATAATTGTTATAATGCGGAAATTTTTAGAAAATCCAAAATTGTTTGAGAACTCAGTTTTGAGGACTGGAAGTGATTAATTAAAGAATACTGCATGATTATTTTGAGATTTTATGGAAATGTTGCATATCTTTATTCTGTTATTTATAAAACATTTGCATACATTCACACATTTACGATGCCCTACATCGGATGATCGGACTTACAATGCCCTACATCAGGTGATTGGACTTACAGCGCCTCTTTAGGTGGGTCGGACTTACGAGTGATCTATTAGGACACTTCGGACTTTATGATTGCATACATGGATATATGTTGGCTTGAAAGGATATGTATTGGTTTTGATAGATGTTACAATGGTTTGAAATGTTTGACCATTGGACTATGATTTCTACTTGAGTTTTATGAATTGTTTTGAATGAAATACTGACCATGCAGGATCTCCAATATGAGTATATTATATATATATATATATATATATGTAGGAATTTGTAATTGATTCTCTATTGGGCATTAGCTCACCCATTTCTTCCCTTCAGGTGGCACTCAGTGTAATTTGGATCAGAAGAGATAAATCGAGGCATTTACAGAATAACTAGTTATTTATAATTTGGTAAATTCCTACGAGACTTATAAAATATTTAAATTTCAGAAGGAATTTGGATTTCATTAAACTTTATAATTAGAATATGAAATCTAGACACGATTAGTCTGTGATGTACGACTATTAAACAATTGTTTTAATTACAGTCTATGTTCAATGAATGACGTATAACTGTGGAATTTTATTTTCAATTAAAATTTTTGTTGATACCAATTTTAAAAGATTAAAGTCTTCGGGATAAAATTTTAAATGAATTAAATTTTTTTATTTAATTTTTTTTAATATTTCTAATTTTATGAAATACCCGTTGGCCCGTCTCGGGTCGTCGTATGACCAATATAAGACATATTCTTCCTATTATTGCTAGCGTTATTCTTGAACTACTTTGAATCTCACGTGCGATTATTTGACGTCTATACATGTTCCAAGCTTTTAAAGCAAAAGTTTATTATTCAGGTCAATGGGTGTGGAGAAATTCAGAAAAGTTCTCTTACACCAAAAGGTATTTTATAAGGCATTAAATGAAAATGCGACCTTTTCCCCTTAAAAAAATTAGTATTTTTATAGTGCTAGCTTAAGCTAAAGTCTTTTCTGTCATTGTAATAACCGAAAAAAAAAACAGAGAATTGTTGAGAAGGGGAGAATTATTGGAAAAATAATATATTTACTAAAGTATAGAACTTTTAGGGAGAAAAAAAAAAAGAAGAAAAGAAAAGAAAAGAGGGAAAAGAATAAACAACGATGATAGTGGAAAAATGAGTCAGGCATATCCTGTCACCCACCTAGAGAGACCGAGGACGCGTTAAAAGTGAAAGGTTGGAATTTCTTAGCCGGTCACAATTTCGTCCAATTCCTTCGATTTTTAATTTCAATCTTACGCGCGCTACGGTCTTTGGACCCAAACCAACGCGCTTTTGGATTTAATTAAAAAAAGAGAGAAAAATATCACAATGATATGGTAATCACTTGATAATTTTAACGAATAAAACGATCGGTTTTTTTCTTCATTAAAAAATATTTAATTTATGACCATCATTTATTATAGAAATAAATAAAAAATAACTTACACATTTATCATTATTAAAATTTAAACTTGTAATCTTTCAAATTTACACACAGATCTCTCAAATTTTAGACCCACTAAATTAGAATAATAAGATAATTTATAAGGCCTAATCAATTATTACCCAAATAAGAGGACGACAATCAATTCAATCACTATAATCTCGGTAATAGAATCAACTAATGCAAAATTCACTTTATTCATTAAATATATAATATGAAATAAAGTGATCCGTCATTACCAACATTCAGACAAAAACCTTAGGTATTACCAATAACACGAGCAAAATAAGATATATGTTGAGAGATGATAGTGTCACTTCCAATAACCCAATCTTAATTAAAAGTGTGAGACAGAAATTGTATAAAATAAAAGTGATGTAACACAATTTTTAATTACAACTAGGATTATACATAAAATAGAAATATATAGGGCATTTTGGTATTGTATTTTTTTTTTCTTTCTGTTTTTAGAGTTGTGTTTTCAGAAATAAGAACAAAAACTGTTTTATAATGTTTTCAAAAAACAATGGGTGTTTGACAAATATTTTCTAAAAATAATTTTTAAGAAAAAAATTATATGAATATAAAAAATTATATTTGTATTATAAAAAAATATTAGAGAGAAAAAATCAAGAGAGAGTGACAAGAGATAAATTCAAGTCAGAGAATAAGGAAAGAGAAAGTAATAAGAATACATGGGGATAAAAAATAAAATTAAAAAAGTTATAAAAAACAAAGTAGTAATAAAGAATGAGGAGAAATAATGTGATTAAAAAAAATGAAGGGATAGAAAATGATAAGAGAGAAAGTGATGAAATAAAATAAGGAGAGAGAAAGTAATGAGAGAGAAATGATGATTTAGAGAATGAAGAGAGAGAAAGTGATGAGAGAAAGTGAAGAGAGAGAGTGGTTAGAGAATGTGATGAGAGAGAAAGTTACAATAAAATATGTATATGAAAGTGATATGAAAGAATTTTTATTTTTTTCAGAAAAAGAAAAAAATTAAGAAAACACTTTGAAAACAACATTTTATTATTCTCTAAATTTTCTGTTTTCTTTAACTTTATTTTTAAAAATTATTCTCAGAGAACAATGCCAAATACTCTTATGTGTTATCAGAAAATAATTTTCTGTTTTTAAAAACAAAAAACTGTTTTTTAGTTATGATACCAAACAACTCCATAGTATTATTTTATGCACAATTTTCATACATTAATTTAAACACTTTTTTAGGGAACCATTAATTCATATTGTGAACATCGAGAAAGACTCAAATCTTATTTAAAAGGAAAGGAGATGGTCCAATTTTTTTTTTTTTCTTTCTTAGTGTGAAAACCTATTAGGAAATGATGGAACTTTAAGAATTGTTCTTGTAATTTTTCTATTACAGTGTACAAGTTTAACGAACTCTATTTTTTTCCTTAAATTAAATAGTATAAAATAAAAGAGAGGATTTGGAATAAACGCGCCACGTAGCGCGCGAGGGAAGGAGCTTTGACACCCTATCACACGTGAAGTGCAACCCGTTGAGGCGGTTACCCATTGGCGAAGGAGACGAGGAACGCAGAGGAGTGAGTGTGAATTTGAATTTGAGATGCATTTGAGTTTCATTAAGCTGGGAACAGACAGAGAGCGGAGGAGCTTATAGGCTTAGGCCCTTTTAGCGATCCAATCCTACTAGTCATAGTGAAAGTGGGCCCCACACAGTTTGAAGTTTAGACTTTGACTGAATGACCAAAAAAAAGGGGAAGAAAGAAGGAGCTGAGAAGAAAAGTCACACCTTCCTCTCTGCTTCTCGTTCCTTCAACCTCAAGGTGTAGGTATATAATGACCACCTTCTCTCTTCTCCTTGCTCAAGCTCCTTCAACCCAGGTCCTCTTTCAAAACTAAAATAAATCCAAAAGAGAAGAAGCCTTTCTCACCCTGAAGCAGATTTTACTCTAAAGGTAGGCCACAAAAACCACTTCTCCTTTTCAAACTTTTGAACCATGATGCTGTGGTTTCCATCTTGAAACACTATATTACTGGTTATATAATGATTTTGTCAAAAAAAAAATTGGTGTTTTTCTAGTATTTTGGGTCAAGGTTCGTTTTTTTGATGTGGGGTTGCTTGTTTTGATCGATATTTGGTGGTACTGGCTATTACGGTATTCCCCTGTACATTTTTTTTTTGGCGTTTTGAAGGGGGCGGGGGTGGTGGTGGTTAAAAAGAGTCCAAATCGTAGATTCAGATGATAAATAACCAGTTTTTTGGGGTGTAATTCATTGTGCTGTTTCATGATTAGACCTTATAGTCTAAATTCGTTTTGTTTTTGTTTTCTTTTTTGGTTTGTGTTCTGAATTTTTGTTGTTACAATTTTTTGCAGGAGAATTTTGGGTATGTGCAGTGGTTCAAAGAATAAACTTAATAATAACCCTTCAAAGGTGATAATGGATAGTGGGTTTCCGAAGCAGAAGGATGGTGGGTTTCAGAGTGAGTACTCTGTTTTGCTCGAATTGGCCGCCTCGGACGATCTCGATGGTTTCAGGAGAACAGTTGAGGAAAAGGGTATCAACGTTGTTGACCAGTCGAGCTTCTGGTACGGCAGGAGAATCGGGTCCAAAAAGATGGGGTTTGAAGAGAGAACCCCTCTCATGATAGCCGCCTTGTTTGGAAGCACCAAGGTTTTGAAGTACATAATCGAGTCCGGCAAGGTTGATGTCAACAGGGCTTGTGGCTCGGAGCAGGTCACAGCCCTTCATTGTGCCACGGCTGGGGGCTCGAGCTCTTCGCTTGATGTTGTCAAGCTCTTGCTTGAAGCTTACGCTGATGCTGATTTGGTCAACGCTAATGGATGCAAGCCTATTGATTTGCTTGCCCCGGGTTGGAAGGCGCCTTGCGGTTCAAGAAAGAGGGCTATTGAGTCGATGCTTAAAGGCGAGACGAACTCGGTCACGGAAGAGGAGGAAGATGAACTAAAGGTCGGGAGTCCTTTGGCCTCAAAGGAGGGAGCTGAGAAGAAAGAATACCCCATCGATGTATCTTTACCGGATATAAACAATGGGGTATACGGCACTGATGATTTCAGGATGTATAGTTTCAAGATTAAGCCCTGCTCGAGGGCCTACTCTCATGACTGGACGGAGTGCCCATTTGTTCATCCGGGGGAGAACGCCAGGAGGAGAGACCCCAGGAAGTACCCTTACAGCTGTGTCCCTTGCCCTGAGTTCCGAAAAGGGTCGTGCCAGAAGGGAGACGCTTGCGAATATGCTCATGGCGTTTTCGAGTCATGGCTTCACCCGGCTCAGTATCGAACTCGGCTTTGCAAGGACGAGACTGGCTGCACAAGGAAAGTCTGCTTCTTTGCTCACAAACATGAAGAATTGCGCCCCGTTTACGCCTCCACAGGCTCGGCCATGCCTTCGCCACGTTCTCTAGCAGTCAGCGCCGCGGACATGGCGACTTTGAGTCCGTTGTCTCTTGGTAAGTCGTCTATGCCATTGCCGGCGACTTCGACACCGCCTATGTCTCCGTTGGCAGCCTCATCATCGCCCAAGAATGGAGGGTTGTGGCAGAACAAAGTTAACCTAACACCGCCTGCTCTTCAGCTCCCTGGTAGCCGATTGAAGACTGCTTTGTGTGCTAGAGATTTGGGCTTGGAGATGGAATTGCTTGGGCTGGATAGTCACACCAGCCAGCAGCAGCAGCAGCAGCAATTGATGGAAGAGATATCTCGTCTCTCCTCTCCGTCATACTTGAAGCCAACTAACCTTGACGATGTATTTGGATCACTCGATCCTTCTGTGTTATCTCAAATGCAGGGACTCTCATTGAAGGCCTCAACACCAACCCAGTTGCAGTCCCCAACTGGGCTTCAGATTCGCCAAAACATGAGCCAACTTCGAGCAAGCTACCCATCTAACCTGTCATCCTCTCCGGTGAGGAAGCCCACGTCATTTGGGTTCGACTCATCTAGTTCTGTGGCAGCGGCGGTTATGAACTCGAGGTCCGCTGCGTTTGCGAAGCGGAGCCAGAGCTTTATAGACCGCGGAGCAGCCAACCATCTTGGGTTCACGGCCGCTGCCAACTCGGCTTCGATGATGTCTTCATCCAGCCTTTCGGGTTGGAGCTCACCAGATGGGAAATTGGATTGGGCCGTTCAAGGGGATGAGCTGAACAAGCTGAAGAAGTCTGCTTCTTTCGGGTTTCGAAACAGCAATGGTGGAACTGCCACTACAGCCTTGAGGCCATCGACCATAGATGAGCCAGATGTCTCTTGGGTCCATTCCCTTGTTAAGGATGTTTCCTCTGAGAGGTCTGGGCTGTTTGATGCGGAGAAGCAGCACCATTATAATCTCAACAAAGGGGTTCATGAAGTGCTTCCACCATGGGTGGAGCAGCTGTACATAGAGCAGGAGCAGATGGTGGCTTAAGTACTGCTGCTACGATTATCCTGACAAAATTATAAATCTTTTTAGAAACTTACTTTTATGCAATATTTGAGAACTTAGATGTAAGGAAAGGAAAGAAGAATCAACAGGAATCAAATTCAAAGCCTGGGCAGGAAGAACCAGGAAGAAGTTACTACAACTAGGTTAAAATCCAGAGAAAGATTATGTATTTTTTTATTATATTATATTTGTTCATTATTTATTTCTCTCCCAAACTGGGTGTTGTAATTTGAAATGTTTTCTCCCGCAAGGGTTTTATCTTAGCTGAGCTGATCTAAATTGTGTTCTTATTATGAATTGAGTTTTCTTGTGTTCTTGTATAATGTATTCCATTGACAATGCAATCTAAACATCTTCCTATGTTTTGGTTTGGTTTTTCACTTTCCTTTTGCTTTCTATTATTCTGGTCCTATCTTCACTTCCATAAGAGTTTTAACATGGACATGTCTGATTGATCTCCGATTTTAATAATATCCGTTTTTGTGGTGCAGAAATTTTTTGATATATTCATTATCTTCTGCATTTGGTGCTCAGGATTCCATATTATTTATTTGTTCGTTTTGTTTGCTTCATGTCTTTTCACTATAGGGCCGCTCAGTGACCTTGTTTCTATCTCATTAAACGGTAAAAACTAAACAAGCGCACACACACAATCTTGTTATGATATACTGGCATGCACAGTGATTTTTCTCATTCAGAATGCCCAGATCCGGTTTCAAGTCACATCAATGACCACCTAGAAACCATGGTTGGTTTGTCTAAGTGGGGATACATTACAAACTACAATTCACAAATCACAATATTGATGTAATGACGTCCCTGCTTTTCTCGGTTAGTGGAATTGATGAATCGAAAGTCACAAATATAGAGGTATATATGTCTGTTTAATTAGTGGAGTTGATGAATCGAAATTCACAAATATATATATATATATATATAGAGAGAGAGAGAGAGAGAGAGAGGATTATACGCTTCTTTAATATATAACAGTCATAATAGAGATTTTTATTTTTATTTTATTGAAGACCATTTTCATTTGGATCATTAATTTTGATTTGATAGTTATAATGATATTAGTAAATAATAATTTTATCAAAAAAATACAAATCTAATCAATACGTATATAAATATAGAAAAGTGTTATTTATGACTTAAAATTGGCGAGCTACATGTGACCTATGAGTTTGAATTTTTTTTTCCAATCTTTTTTCCATTATTTTTTATCATTTTTTTTTCATTCAAGTGTTGCTTTTTATTGAAAAAAATTAACCAAAAAACAACTAACCATGTATATATATAGGTATTTTTTTTTTGAAGAACTAACTGTGTATATATATATATATGTATATATTAAATTTTTCATTAAAAAACCATTCATTCTTTTTTTTTTTTTAATTTCAAACTAACATTAAATATCCCCACAAAAAAACTAACGTCATGTATATTCTGACAAAAAAAAAACAACTAACAGTTAATATAAAACTATTAAATACTAATTTTTTATCAAAATTTTTTCTTAAAAAAACATTTCTTTTTTTTATAATTTCAAATCTAACGTTATATATACCTTTCAAAAAAAAAAACTAATCTTATTTATTTCTCAAAAAAATTTCTTATTCCTATTAGTAGCATAATACATTTAGATTAAATATAATTTAAAAAAAAGTCATACTCAACTTAGTTAATCTTACTCATTTATGGGTGGAGCAAAAACAAAAATCTTCATTTATATATTTGGCCAAATTATATAACGGAACTAAGAGACGAGATTCAAATCTTATACATATTTGTCCAAATTATGTAACGAGACTAGATTCAAAGCTTATATATGTATTTTTTTTTTCTTTCGATCAATTCACAAGGAACAAAGAGAAATTTCTTTTACAATTTAAAGTGGTCCTTTAGTGGGCAAGTTTACCAAATTTACTGCCTACTATATTCGACATCATCATGTAAAGAGCAATTATCAAAGCCTTTAAATATAATGGTGGCAGCACTAAATTAGTAGTCATAGTACGACTTTTTTTTTAGTTAGTGATGATTATTATATTTTCGTCTAAGCTCACGTTGTTGTTCCATATGAAACAGAATGTACTTGGTCTAAATTTCTGACATGATTATCATCGATTCATGTTTAGTATTTTTCCACATTAAAGCATTATTTATTAGTGGGATTTAGGTACTCTCCTCCAAAGCTCAATCATATTCCATAATCCATATACATGTAAATGTAGGGGCCTTCAAATAAAAAAACAAAAAAGAGAAAAAGACCCTATAGATGTGAGCAGGCCATAAAGTGTAGGGAAACTCAGGGATGCTTGATATCATAATTAAACAACTATTTTTTATTTTTAAAAATAGAAAATTATTTTAAGAGTGTTTGATATTGTAATCCGAGAACCGTTTTTAAAAATAAAGTTAAAGAAAATAGAAAATTTGGAGAATAACGAAATATTATTTTCAAAATATTTTTTTATTTATTTTTTAATTAATTCTTTACAGAACTTTCATATATATATTTTTTCGTAATTTTTCTCTCATCGTTACATATTTTCTCGTCACTTTTTTTTCCTCATTTTTCCTCATCATTCTTTCTCCTTATTCTCTCTCATCATTTTTTCTCTCCTCATTTTATCTCATCATTTTCTTAATTCTTATTTTCTCTCATCATTTTCTATTCTTTATATATATATATATATATAACATTTTCTCTCATCATTCTCTATTATTATTTTGTCTTTTATAACTTTCTCTCATCATTTTCACACTTTTCATGTATTTTTATCACTTTTTCTCTCTTCTATATTTCTCTTCACATTTTATTTCCTTATTTTTCTCTCATTATTATCTTTTATTACATTTTTCTCTTATAACTCTCTTTCTTCATTATCTCACTTGAATTTCTCTCCATACTCTCTCTTTCTAAATAAATATTTTTTTTCTTAATATCAATTTTTTTTTTATTCATCTCATCTTTTCCCGTAAAAATTGATTTTTAGAAAATATTTATCGAACATCTAATGTTTTTTAAAAATAGTAAAAAAAAACAGTCTTTACTTTTATCTTTGAAAACACAATTTTTAAGAACAGAAAAAGAATGCTACACAGCCCCGAAGTTTCAATAATGCTAACGCCAGAAAGGAAGGATTGTTTGTTGAGACTTGCTTTGGTTGATTTTTAATAATGGAGAAGGAGAGATGTAAAAAGGCTGTCCATCCTCCCAACATCAAATGGCGTGTGGGGCCAAATCTCTTGACCTTTGTCTTTCTTGAAACAGTTTCATTAATCCAAACTTTTGTGTCTTTGGCACACATGAGTGGGGTTTATGGATATTATAGTTGCGCCGCCCACGAGATTATTTATTAGCCAAGCAAATCATACACTGTCCAAAAGAAGCCTCCTTCTACCTTCTCATTCATTAGAATCTCTTATTATTATTATTATTATTATTTAAAGCTCAACCAAAGAGAATTTTCCCCCCATATCTTCCTGAGCAAGCAAGAATAGTTTATGCTATTGCTAACCACCCAACGACTCCGTGAATGATATATTAATGGTTTGATCCTCCGTATTTTATTCCCATATTCCTACTTTCAATTACACTTTGTGCAAGAATGAAGACATTTGTTGTTGTTTTGTTTTGTTCTTTGTTTTTTATTTTTTTATCTTTCCTTCTTAAATGGCTTGTTTGACATCTTTGGTAGTAGACTCACATAATTAAGTTGATTTTTTTTTTCTCACATTATTCGAATGGTCAAAGATATTTTATTAGATTACAAGTCATTTTTACGTTTATCAAAAGAAATCATTCCGTGTGATTCGGGTTAGACTTACAATTGGGCCACTGGCAATTCTCATTGCTCAAATTGGACAGACAGCCCACGACACAACTTGACTGTTTCATTGGGTTGGCTTTTGTTATAGAGCCTTTATGGTTCATGAGAAATCATCATCCGGGATTGGCTTCATTGTCCATCTCCAAGAAAGAATAAAAATATCAAAAAATGCTAAAAGAGTACGTGTGATGCTTAACATATATACTGCTACATATTGGTTCCTTAGCTTTTAGATTTAAGATTTGCATGTGAGTTTTATACATTTAGTATTCGAAGCAGTACTATGATCACTCTCTTTTGGACTCTTCTGTTTATCTAGATATGTGGATTCTACGTTAAAAAAAAAAAATCACATTTAATATAAATAAGACAAGGGATAGTTGTATGCTAAGCACCACTCCAAGTTGTCACCGAGTTAAAACTTACAACAAATTTTTCGTACCAATGATAGCACTAAGTCACGACTACTTAGCAAGCCGCACCACATACACTTACAGGAAGTAAATGTTAAGCAATATCGATGTTAAAAGGGACAAGTACTTACAAGAAAAACACACTCAATCTTTTCAGAAGGGAACACACACTTTTATTACTTTCACAAAAGTGTTTACAGTCAGTCTAAGCAGGGATCACACAAGGCTCTTTCTACTATCCCACTGCCTTACACAACCACTCTATTTATAAGTAACTTGGCTAATAACCCTAGTTATCTAAACAACCTAGTTGGACAATAAATCTAGACACAAATCCAGACTACAGAGTTCCTCGGTCCGTGCATGCAACACGCTTGCTCTTATCTAGCACATGCCTGCACACTAACTTCTCAGTCTGCCGCAAGCCTCAACATGTGTTAGTGCATGTGCACAAACTGGGGCATCCTTAGAAAAAACTATTCCCCATGCGACGTGTGACCTTTGTGTGCTCAGCACATGCTTCGCACTCAGTAGTCAGGGTTTGCCACACTCTTTTTAGTATTACTCTAAAATATTGGAAGTATCTGTATTGAATATCCTCTTCTTCTTCTTTTTTTTTTTGAAAGGAAGACAATTTCATTAATACTTAGGTAATGGTTATAATATTAAATTGAGTTATATATAAACTCTTGTAATGAGAATCAAAAAATCGATTCATAAACTTAAAGATAGAAACACTTTCAGAAATCTCAGAGCATAGGTAGTCTCTAACAATGATCTTGAGAAAACTTCTATGAAGGATAAAACAAAGTTCTTTAATAGCTCGACTTAATTCTTCACAATTTAAATTGGTACTCTTAATTGATTTACAGAAAGAGATTCTGTCAATTCCGATCCGCCATAATAACTATCTCTTCATATCTGATTTAGATTTGAAAGACAACCATACCACTAACAAAGAAAAAAAAACTAAAAATAACTTTAAGCACCACATATTTAAATCTGGATGTACTAAGACTACCATAGATCTAAATTTAGATATATAACTACCTTCCTAAATGAAAAGATTATTTGAAAATAAAAATAAAAACAAAAAATAAACTGAGAAAAGCTCATATTAGAGAGAGGGAAGACTCTCCTTCCTGGTAGGGGAGACACCTACTAAGAGAGGAGACTAGTAGGAGCTACGAAGGCTATCTGCAGGGGGGAGGGGATCTCTGTAAAGGAAAAAGAGGGGGAGCATGTGAGAGCTCCTTGAATATCCTCTTTTTAACATTTTATTTTTGTGAGTATCCGTTTTTTCTCTCTTTTCTTTTTCATTTTATAGGTAAATGACTATATCCCCTACAATTTTTTCCCAATCTCACTTTATATGAATAATGAGGCTTTTTCTACTGTGTTCTCATTTGTATTTTAATTTTTTGACTCAACCCTCACTTTAATCTCAACCTTAGACCCAATTATGACTTAACTTTCCTTTTTTATTCTATCTTCAAAACCAAAATTGAGGAAAAAAAGTGGAATTGAGAAAGTCTATTTGTTCCCTACCTTTATGAGAATAAGAAAGTGAGGACAAAAAAAAATCTAATCTTGTAGATAAGTCCTTTTAGATGCATTAAATTTTACACTTTTTTGAGAAAATAAAAACTAAAAAATCAAATAAGTTGTCAGTTATATTTTCTAACGTAAATTTCTTAAATATAAAAATTTCATTTTTGCTTCCTTTTTTTTTCCCCTATGTCTAACAAGTCACTTCGTGTTATTATTGCACTTGAATATTTTGTACTACGTCCCACCCTTATTGAAAATAAATTATGGAACCGTCATTGATAACTCTATGAACACAATTTAAGAAAATAGAGAAAAAAGTTTAATAGGTATTTGAGGGTAAAATATATAAAAAGAATATTCTAAAGGGTGTATGTAGTTAGGGATACAATTCTAGGCCACGGCCCATTGGTCAACCCAAGCCTGTTATGATACCATAAATAGGCCGACCTAACCCATCTACTATTTTTGGAATGGCTAGGGCATGATATTATGGCCCACGGGCTGACCCACCAAAGCCTATAAGATGGGTTGGGCCTGGACCAAGATAGACCAACCCGCGATGGGCCACGGTGGAACCTATTTTGGTTCATCATGGACTAGCCTATTTTGGCTCATTCTTCTTTTTTTTTTATATATTTTTTTGTTCTTTTATTTTTTAAAAAATTTATTCTATATAATCTTAAACATTTGATACTAATTTTTCTTTACTAAACTAAGGCTTTTTATTGTCCCACTTAATTGAACTTGCAGGATTTTTAATAAAGCATTCATAAATAAAATTTTTGTTAATGATTTACATAATTATTTAGTTCTATTCATATTAATTTTTCTAATATTAGTAAATATTTTTTTTATTATTTTTATTAATTAACACTTAAATTAATTTGTAATTATATGTAAATTATTTAGGATTTATTAAAAAAATAACTTTAAATTTAAACAAATTTTATTGGAACTAGAATGGGTCAACCAATGATGGACTAGAATGAGCCGACCTATAATAGGCTATTATGGGCCATCCCATGGGCTGGCCCAACCCGACCCATATATAGGGTAGCCCATGAGATAGGGTAGGCTGCCCTTTTTTTTAGTGAGCCAGCCCATCCTAACCCACAAAAACAATGGATTGGGCCAACCTGACCTGCGATGGGCCTACCTAAAATAGGATGGATGGTCCATTATTACATCTCTATATGTACTTAATAGAGTAAATTGATATTAACCTCTAAGCTAGAAAGAATTAAGTCATATGATTTTAAGATTGTAATAGACGTGGCAAAATGGGCGGCCTAGGCTAGCTTAGGTGAAACGACGGAAGGGGAGCCTAGCCTGACCTATGGGCTCATAAGACTCCTAGATGGGCTAGGTTGGGCCCGAAATAAGCCAAGACGGACTGACCTGTATCGACCCATTGTTGGCCTACTTTAAAAAATAAAAAATAAATAAAAATACGATTATTATATGTATAATTAGTTAAAAATATTAGAAAAAAATAAAATTTATAAAAAAATAAATCATATGTTACATTTTTTTCCTATTGATAAAAATTAAAAATTAATTACGTAAGTTATAAGTATATAAGTTGAATAGTTGGTAAAAAAATTTAAAACAAAACCTTTAAGTATTTAGAACTAGATTAAAATTTGAAAGTGTGAAAAAAAAGTGAAGGAATGTATATTTATAGGTATAAGAAAAAGTGTTTTTTTATTTAAATTTATTTAAAAATATATTTATTTAAAAATAACAAAAATTATTTTAGGCGGACCAGACCAGTGGGCCTAAATATATAAACCTAGCCATGGCCGGCCTGTAGCCTGTAGGCCACAGTGTCGAGCCGTGGGCTAGCCCGTTTGGTCCGACCCATTTTACTAAGTCTAATTGTACATTATATATTCTCTTTACATCACGGTAAATATGTAACGACAAGATAAAAGAAGGTATCTTCATGCCTTATTAGTAGTCAATAGCCACAACTAGTGAAATGAAGAAAAAAAAAACACAATTCTTAATTTCTTGTCTAATTCATTCTAATTCTTTTCTAAAAATTTTCCATGATAATTTTCTTTTAAAGTTACGAATTAGTAACCATGCCCAAACTTTTAGTAGAGATGCTTAGCCTAAAGCAACATTTTTGTGAGATTTGCAGCATGAAAATAACCACGAGTTAACTTTCTTATAATGGAAAAGGAGAATAGACTCAAAGGTTTCTTCCCGTAGTCCATAGAGGCATAAGAAGAATTGACATAAATAGTAATAATTTTGGCTAAAATATTTTTTTAAGAATGTTTTAAAAAATGACTATCTTAATAGTATTTTAGTCATTTCTAAATGACTAATCAATGGAGAAATTAGATACAATACGGTATTCGGTTAGTTTTTTTGAAAAATACGGTGTAAGGTATTTTTAGATTTGAAAAATATGTAGTTCATTTACTTGATACGACTTTAAGCCAAAAAAAATAAAAAATGAATAAAAACAATAAAACAAAAGCTGGTTAGAAGTCCGATGCGAACAATGAGACCATTAGCAGACAAAAACGTCTGGTCAAATCTGGCACATGCTCTTTTTTTTTTTGATTTTTATTATATATATTGGTTTAAATTATGTCATAGTTAAATCAGTTTTTTACTTTACTTCTATTTTTGCTTTTTCGAATCAATATCTCTATTTTTTTAAAAAATATATTTTTAAATGTTCTCCGTTGTTTTAATTTTTATACTAATTTTTTTTTAGTTTTTATTAAATCTTCTTTCTTGCAAATTTTTTTAACAATTAAATTTGACTATGTTTATTATTATTTTAATACATACCTAGCTACATTAAGTACACACCTTTTCTATTTTTATTTTTGAATTTAATTCTCAAAAGTTTTTTTCATACATTAATTCTTAGAGAATATATCTACGTTCAGAAATTTTTTTAACGATTAATTTTAGTTTTTCTTAATTTTCTAAGATTTATTTTTCTCAAAGAATTTTTAGGATATAAAAATTTTGTTAGACATCGCTTCAAATAATTTTCAAATAATATGGGTAGTAAAACTAAAAATTTATAATTGCAAAAATATTATAAAAAAGCACAAAAAATAGAAAAATATTAAATTAGGACTTAGGAGTACAATAGGGGCAAAAAGTGATAAATAGGTACAATAATTAAGAAATTAAAAACTATATATTAAAGGTTGAATAAGCTTAAAAGGGAAAAAAAAATAGGTATATTAGCATAGATATCCTACTATGATACCTATAGTATCCAAGTAAATATAAAAAAATTATCATAGGTATCCGACCAAGTTACTTATGGTATCTTGGGACCAAATTACTTATGGTATCTTGGAAATTCAAAAAGTAGTTTAGCATTTTTTTATATATATTGGTTTAAATTATGTCATAGTTAAATCAGTTTTATACTTTACTTCTATTTTTGCTTTTTCGCATCAGTATCTCTATTTTTTAAAAAATATATTTTTAAATGTTTCCGCTGTTTTAATTTTTATACTATTTTTTTTTTACTTTTTATTAAATCTTCTTTCTTGTAAATTTTTTTTAACAATTAAATTTGACTATGTTTATTATTATATTAATACATACCTAGCTACATTAAGTACACGTCTTTTCTATTTTTATTTTTGAATTTAATTCTCAAAAGTTTTCTTTTTCTGCATTAATTCTTTGAGAATATATCTACGTTCAGAAATTTTTTTAACGATTAATTTTAGTTTCTCTAAATTTTCTAAGATTTATTTTTCTCAAAGAATTTTTAGGATAAAAAATTTTTGTTAGACATCGCTTCAAATAATATGGGTAGTAAAACTAAAAATTTATAATTGCAAAAATATTATAAAAAAAAGCACAAAAAAGAGAAAATTATTAAATTAGGACTTAGGAGTACAATAGGGGCAAAAAGTGATAAATAGGTACAATAATTAAGAAATTAAAAACTATATATTAAAGGTTGAATAAGCTTAAAAGGGGGGAAAAAAAAAAGGCATATTAGCATAGATATCCTACTATGATACCTATAGTTTCCAAGTAAATAGAAAAAAATTATCATAGGTATCCGACCAAATTACTTATGGTATCTTGAGACCAAGTTACTTATGGTATCTTGGAAATTCAGAGAGTAATTTAGCATTTTTTTTTATATATATTGGTTTAAATTATGTCTTAGTTAAATCAGTTTTATTCTTTATTTCTATTTTTGCTTTTTCGCATCAATATCTCTATTTTTCAAAAAAATATATTTTTAAATGTTCCCTGCTGTTTTAATTTTTATACTTTTTTTTGTTACTTTTTATTAAATCTTCTTTCTTGTAAATTTTTTTTAACGATTAAATTTGACTATGTTTATTATTATATTAATACATACCTAGCTACATTAAGTACACGTCTTTTCTATTTTTATTTTTGAATTTAATTCTCAAAAGTTTTTGTTTATGCATTAATTCTTTGAAAATATATCTATGTTTAGAAATTTTTTTAACGATTAATTTTAATTTCTCTTAATTTTCTAAGATTTATTTTTCTCAAAGAATTTTTAGGATATAAAAATTTTGTTAGACATCGCTTCAAATAATTTTCAAATAATATTTGTAGTAAAACTAAAAATTTATAATTGCAAAAATATTATGAAAAAGCACAAAAAAGAGAAAAATATTAAATTAGGACTTAGGAGTACAATAGGGGCAAAAAGTGATAAATAGGTACAATAATTAAGAAATTAAAAACTATATATTAAAGATTGAATAAGCTTAAAAAGGAAAAAAAAATAGGTATATTAGCATAGATATCCTACTATGATACCTATAGTATCCAAGTAAACAGAAAAAAATTATCATAGGTATCCGACCAAGTTACTTATGGTATCTTGGGACCAAGTTACTTATGATATCTTGGAAATTCAAAGAGTAGTTTAGTATTTTTTTTTTAGTCGCTCTCTAAAATAAAATCTACTTTGTTACTTATGGTATTGAAGAAATTGGAGTTGGAGTTTGGGGTTCCTTATTATTAAAAATAAAAATATTTTAGGTATCTTACAAAGGTGGTATTCAAAGAATATTTTTTTAAAAAAAAGTTACCATAGGAATCCAATCAAGTTACTTATGATATCTTGAAAATTCAAAGGGTAGTTTAGCATATTTTATAACTAAAAAAAAAAAAAAAAAAGAAGTTTACCATAGGTATCATATGATAATACCTTTGGTATCCAAGAGACGGGAAGAGAGTTAGAATATTACTTTTTGTACAACTATAAAAATTCAATCATGATACTATTGGTATCCAAGAGATTGGAATATCGGGTATTGTTTACTGTGCAACGATTGGTATCTTATCATAATAACTTTAGTATCTAGAAGATGGAAAGGGAGTTAGGGTGTTACTTACTTATACAATCATAAGTATCTTATTATGATACTGTTTGGTATCCTAGAGATAGGGAAATAATTGAGGTGTTGCTTATTGTCTAAAAAAAAAAACAGCTACTATAAGATCTTGCCAAATTACTAGTGGTATTCAAGAAATTGAAAATAAAGTCATGAGAGAACCAAAAAAAAAAAAAACTTCAAAATTAATTTTATTAGAAGTGTGGCATATGTCACTTCAAAAAATTATTCAATTTCTCTCAAAAAAAGGGAAAGAATGTGCGATAATGTAATTAAATTAATATCATTTGTTAAACCAAAAATAAGCATACAAATAAAATAAAAATTTAAATTACCAGCAAAAAGAAAAAAGAAAGAAAGTGAAAATAGGAAAAAAAATGGCTAGAAAAGAAAAATAAAAAAGCAAATACTCTAAACTAAAAAGAAATAAAACAGATAATAACTAATCTAATTAAAAAAACAATATATAATCATGGGTCAGTATCTATTAATAGGTGCTAACACATCCATGGAAAGATATATGATAGACGCTTAATTGGTAGGTGTCTATCCTAAAAATAGAAAAATTAAAAATTAAAAACTAGATCTAACGTGCACCAAGATCACTCAGGGCATATTTTAAAAATTATAAATCATATTTTTCTAAGATTTAGAACCATATGACTATATTTTTTAAGTTTTTTTTGTCCTCACCGTATTCTCTAAATAGAAACCCTTTTTTAACGTATTTGTCTAAAATCCTTTTTTTCCATTAAATTTCACGTTTTACTTTATTTTATCTAAAAGTGGTTCACATCTTTTTATAGCAGATGTTACTCAAATTATGGTAGATGTTAGATAATGATATTAAGACTAAAAAAAATACTTATAAATAGGTAAAAAAAAAAAAAAAGATACCTACTAGATTATTGCCCGTATATGTATCATATATATCCATTATGATACTTATGGTATTTAGAAAATTGGAAGGGGTGTTATTAACGGTATCTTACTTGATACTTATGTATGAATATGGTATTGTAGTATGTTTATATCTAGTATCAATCCAGTAATTGGAAGAGGAGTTAGGTCTTTCCTTATCATATAAAATATATATATATATATATATATATATATATATATATATGAGATTTACCATAGGTATCTATGAGGTTACCTGTGATAATTGGGAAATGAGGGCCAAAAAAAATGTTACGATAAGTATCTTATTAGGTTATTTATAGTATGAGAATAAGAATTGGGGTTTCTTTATTTCCCAAAAAAAAAAAAAAAGAGAATATCATAGATATCTTACAAAGTTACATAGAGTATTAGGATAAATATGAACTAGAATTGAATGTTCTTGATTACAAAAAATAATTAATAATAATATTTAAAATCTATGAGGTTACTGTAAGTATCTTACCCTATTATCAACATCATCCAAGAAATTAGGAGAGTTTGACACTCTTTATTGTAAAAGAAAAAATTAAAAGAAAACAAATATTACTATAGGTATCATATTGGTTTCCTTGTGGTACCTATTATCTAATAAAATTATAGGTGGAATTGAAAGTTCCTTATTAAAATAAATAAATTGACAATAAAATAAATAATTCAATAATTTTAGAAAACCATTAATTTACTTCGGGTATCCTACTAGGCCATTCTTGTATCTAAGAAATAGAAATGGTAGTTGGTCATTTCCCTTGTTATAAAAGGTTAAGAATTATTTTCATTAAATAATTAATACATGCTACTTTAATAAAAAATTATTCAAAGTACAATTGAAAATTTAAAACTGCTTAAATTTTAAAATAAATGCTCAAAAACGAAGAGAATATTAAATAAAGTGAATATAAATCAAAACATGCAAAATTGTTACAAAAATCAATTAAATTAAAATTTTTAAAAATACATATTTGCTAACATGCTCAGCATTAGTCAAAGTGCCAGCGGACTTTTATTCTTTTTTTTCCTGGCCGGCTGTATTATTAAAAATGAAAATCCAAGTTTCTGTATTTTAATAGTAGTTTTGTGAAGTCCGTATAATTTTAAAGTTAGACACTTTTTCTCGTATTTATCTAAAAAATCCCTAATCAATACTCACAGATTGTGTGACTCTCATCACACAATTTGTGACATTACTAGAAATACTTATTTGAAAAAGACTGCTAAAATAATTATTTTGTGCCAAATTAGTACTAGGTTTATTTCCTAAAAGTTTATGCCCAACCTGTCCGACGAGCCTTCTAAAGGATTAGACTGGACCTTGTTATGAGCCTAAATGGGCCAGCCCATAGGCTTCGTCAAGCAATCTATGGAAAAAGTTCATGAATACTTGTTTTACAAAGCACATTTTCATGAATACAAATTTTCTATTTTTACTTCACAAATACCCCTTTTTGGAAAAATATAAACCACAAGTATTTTATATATAGAACATATACCGCTGTATACATTTCAATGTATACATAAAAATTATGTCAAAAAATCGGTATATATTACAAAATGTATACCATAATATAAATTTACACAATATATAAAAATCTATGTTATAAATATATATATATATATATATATATTGTATATATTTTATACATGAAATGTATACCACAAAGACGAGTATATTTAAAAACGAGTATTTGTGAGATATGATGCACAAAAAGGCTATACGCTGTAAATTCCAGGCAATCTATGGACCACTATTTTTCCGAAAAAAATTGATACAAAAACCATTTTGGAAAAAAGATTATTAAAAAGGTCATTTTTATCTTTTTCTTTTTTTTTTTTTTTTTTGAAAAGGAAGATTATAGGGGAGCCAATATACGATGACTTATCATAAGGTTCATAACCATGCTCATCATAAACTACGGATCGGACTGAGCTGGCCTGAAAGCAATACTATGCAGGCCCAATCTCGCCCGAATGTGCGGATCAAGATGGGTTTTCTACAGTGTTGGCTAAAATGGGCCAACCCAGTATTGTAGTAAGACAAGTCTACACTGGTCCCATATTTGCATATCTACACACTAGCGTAGGAAATTGACATGGATGATGATCACAAATAATGTGATACTCGTCACACCACTTTCAAACCCTTCTAAAAGTTCGTTTTGGTTGAAAACACTCCTAGTGGGAGTGTTTGCCCGAGTTTGAGAAGTGAGGGCAGGTAGAACTAGTCATTGCTTCATATGTGTAAATATGTATTCTATGGCATTTGAAACTCAGTTGTTGATTTAGTCAAGCCTGAGCTGCATTTTGGCCTCAAAATTCACTTGTATTCCGTTGTTATTTATTTTATATTTTATTTTAATTGCGAAAGACTTTTAAGTTTCTTAATGTTTCAAATGTGCGATGAAGAAAGTAATATCGCTTTCAATCAATTGGTGGCCTTGGTTTTGGTTTCTTTCACCACATTTGCTTTTATAACATCAGATATGAAACTTGCATTCCATGTAGCATATAGCATCCATAAATATCACTAACAACCAATGATTTTGCAAGATACATCTATATGTTATAATTTCTGTCCATCTATGTCAATTGTAGTTAAAGCTGGCAATTCGGGCGGGGCCTGCCAGTTCGGTCCTTTTTTTTCCTTTTTTTTTGAGCCCAAAATCGCTTGGCCCTTAATCTGTTTTTTAAAAAAAAGTTTTGTGCCTCCATGAAATTTCAATGATAACTTATATTACCGTTGGGCCCAACGGTAATATTACTATTGGGTTTTATATTTTTTTGTTTTTTTTTAAGTTTAGACTTTTTTTTAAAAATAATATATTCTTACACTATAAATAGTTTACACTCTCCACTCTTTTTTCACACTTACAAGTTATAATTTTCAAATACTCTCCTATTCTCTCATTCTTTCTCTCTAAATCTCTAATTATATTCTCAATTTTATCTATTTCTCTCTTATCTAATTACTATTTATTAATTATTAGTAATTATATTTTATAATCTCCAAACTCTCCACAACTTATAAAGCTTAATTCAAGGTACGATTTAATTTATTTATCATACTTATCTTTTTAATTTCTTTAATTTGTAATATATTTAGTTGTTTATTATTATCACTAGTATGATAGTTAGTAGTTGGTAGTTACTAGTTACTAGTTAGTAACTTAGTAGCTCTACAAAACTTTGTTTGTAATTTTAATTAAGTTAGTAGAAAGTTTATTAGAATATTTTAAATTTCAATTAATGTGTAATTTATAGTTATTTACAATTAAGTTAGTAGAAAGTTTATTAAAATATTTTTAATTTCAATTAATTTATAATTTGTAGTTGTTTACAATTAAGTTAGTAGAAACTAGAAAGTTTATTAGAATATTATATTTTTAATTTCAATTAATTTGAAATTATAGTTGTTTACAATTAAGTTAGTAGAAAGTTTATTAGAATATTTTTAATTTCAATTAATTTGTAATTTGTAGTTGTTTACAATTAAGTTAGTAGAAACTAGAAAGTTTATTAGAATATTATATTTTTAAATTCAATTACTTTGTAATTTATAGTTGTTTACAATTAAGTTAGTGGAAGTTTATTAGAATATTTTTAATTTCAATTAATTTGTAATTTATAGTTATTTGCAATTAAGTTAGTAGAAAGTTTATTAGAATATTTTTAATTTCAATTAATTTATAATTTATAGTTGTTTACAATTATGTTAGTAGAAAGTTTATTAGAATATTTTTAATTTCAATTAATTTATAATTTGTAGTTGTTTATAATTAAGTTAATAGAAAGTTTATTAGAATATTTTTTTTATTTCAATTAATTTGTAATTTTTAATATAGGATATGGATATGTTAAAAAATATCCCTATTGATTTGGAAATGAATGATGACCAAATTTGCATATTTGAAGAGGGTGACCAAGTCCTTGAAATACAAACTAATCCAAATGCTAGTGGAAATTATTCACAATTTCAAGATAGTTATTCACCAAGTGCAAACACGACCTCCAATCCAAATGTGCAAGGACAACTTTCAATGTATGCAACCATTTCGATCCGGAATTCAAAGATGAGGCCGATGGTGAAAAGGCAAAAATGGTGAGATGTAAATACTATAAGAAATTATTAACTGCTAAACCATTTAGCGGGACTGCTTATTTGAATAGACATAGTGATGCAGGTGTTAAAAAACATAAAAAAAAATATAAGGAGCCTACTTAATTAATACTTCAATTCAATAAAGATGGTTAGGTAAGTTCTTGAAACTATGATCATTTAATAGGTAGGGAGTCTCTAGCACGTTTAATTGCTATAAAAGATTTACCATTAAGATTTGGTGATTGTAATAACTATGAAGGTCATATTAGAAGATCCTATTAGAAGATCCTATTATCTAAACTTTAAAAGAGTTTCTATAAATACCACTAGGAGTGATTTGTTTAAAATTTATGAAAATATGCGTAAAGAATTAATATCTGAATTAACTTCATTAAATATTTGTATTGCATTGACATATGATATTTGAGGTACTAATTCCAAATAAGATTATTTAAGTGTAGTTGTACATTATTTAGATTCAAAATGGATAATGTAAAAAAGAATAATTAGTTTTCAAGTTGTTGATAATAAATATACTGCTGAAATTATTAAAGATAGAATTTTAAATGTTGTTGAATACTATGGCATATTGAACTACATTATTTCTATCAGTTTAGATAATACTACCTCAAACACAAAGGCCATAAAATTACTTAGTAATTTGGTAAGTTCATACACCGGAGGATTCTTACTGCATCAACGTTGTGCATGTCACATCATCAATCTTATCGTCAAATCAGGTATAGATGTTAAAAGTATATATATTGAAAATATTCGATCTACTATTACTTACATTAATGCTTTTAATCTACGCATTATCGAATTTAAAAGATATTGTATAGCTCAAAGATTAAAACTAAGAAAATTCTAAGTTGACATGCTTGTAAGGTGGAATTCTACTTATTTAATATTGAAAAATATATTACCATATAAAATTCTAATTACCACGTTATACAATTCAAAACTAGGTTATTAGTATTGAAAGATGAAAATTGGTTTATTTGTGAAAAATATATACACTTTTTAGACGTTTTTTATGAAGCTACTATTGCATTATATGGTATTTATTATTTTACTTCTCCAGATATTTTACGTCATATCTTTTTTATTACTGAAATGTTTTGTAACAAAAGATGTGACCCTATATTTGAATCAATTATAACACGTATTAAGAAGTATTTTTGAAATATTGGATTCCAATTCCTTTATTATATTCATTTGCTTTTATTTTAGATTCTAGGAGTAAATTAAATGGTTTTTTTTTTTAATTTAATTAGCTACATTTCTACATGTTTTGAGATAGATTATAATTATGAATATACAAATGCTCGTGATAAGTTTTTTGAAGTGTATAATATATATAAGGCTAATTGGCAGTAGTCAACAATAACATACTCTACAACAAACTGAAAAACAATCAAAGAATAAGTCTTTTTGGAGCATGATAGACTCTCGTTCTCAAGGGTGTGGTCTTGACTTATCCTTCATCAAGTTCAAGTCAACTACTACCATCAATGAATCTACAACAATCCTCTGAGCTTAACCAGTATATTGAGCTAAACTCTGATATCAACCTCGATGATGAGAACTTTAAAGTTTTAGACCGGTGGCAAACACGTCAACTAAGATTCCCGGTGCTTTCACAATTAGCCGATAATAATTTAACAATTCCAGTGTCCACGATTTCTTCAAAATCTACTTTTAGTACGACTAAGATGATAGTAGATGAGCAGAGGACTTCATTGGCTCCTGAAATGGTTAAGATGCTAGCATGTGTTAAAGATTGGGAAAAAGCGACAAAGTGAAATCAAGATACTATTCATATTTATAACGAAATATTGGCCGAAAATTTCAATCATTTGTACATAAACGATGATGATGAGTCATAAACTCATAATTAATGATATACTACTTTTTTCAAATAATATTTTGAATTGTAATAAATGATCATCAATAAAATCAAATTTCAATATTTCAAATTTATTTGTTTTTATTTATTTTTTATTTTTTAACTTTTTATTATAATTCTAAATAGTTTTCTTAATAGTTTTGTTTTTAAACTTTTTTTAATCAATTATTCAATTTTAACTTGTATGATATATCCTATTTAATTATTATTAATTTTTTAACAATAAAAAAAATAACATATTTAGTTTATGTTATCAATTTTTTTAAAATAAAAATTCAATTAAAAATTTTATTAAATTTAACATGTTTTAAAAAAATTATTTAAAAAAAGGACAAAAAACGAATCGGTTCGGTCTTAGTCCGTTAAAAAGTCCAACAAACCAACGGGTCTAGACTAGGCTCTATTTCATTTTTTGCAGGTTGGGTCAGGTTGGCCCGTCTTTTTAAACAATTCGGCCCGAACCGGCCTACTCGCCCCCTCAATTGTAGTCCATTGGTTGCTCTATTTGGTTGGATTTTAGCGTCCATAAATGTGGCATGGACTCTTCTACTTTTTTAATTTTCTGAAATTATTGTCCTTTGCAACTCGACTTATCCCCGAGAACACGAGCAAACTAGTCCAAATAAATCATATATACGTTATAAACTTTTAGGTGTACGTGTATATATAAGGCTATAATCAGTAGGTATATTTTTTTTCTATATGTATTATTTCAACTGTTCTTAGATTATTATTTAACTGTTATTATAATTTAAATTATTAAAAAAATAATAAAAACAAATACACATTATTTAATACGTTTCTCTCGCCGTTTTTTAATCATGAAAAGACATATGCGCGATAAATTTTAATCGGACAAAATAAGAAGTGAAAAAAAAACATCTAACGGATTAGTAGCCTATATATATCTATTATATGTATGTATGTTGAGAGAGAGAGAGAGAGTTTCACTCAAAAATTTACTTTGACAATTGCATTATACACCAAGTGAGATCATAGTTAACAACATAGGAGGATACTCTTATCTATATGAGGCACTCCTTCTGGAATGGAAGAAAGAATGAATTTAAGAGGGCAGGAATGGCTGTCCTCAGCAGTGGTGTTAACACCGCAAAAGAATCCATTGCTTAGTGAGCTTTCACTTCTCAGACCTGGAAAATCTTCTTAACATATTATTTCTTCATGTTGAAGAGCCAGTAGGCCCATAGAGCTCCTGATCGGTTTGATAGTAAACAACATCCCCTGTATCACTCACGTAGTGATCCTTTTTCATGCTTTTTATTAAGCTTCCAAGCAAGTGAAATGGTAAAGGTCCAGATTTCTTTGGCTTCCGATAGTACTTCCCGAATACAGGCTTAGCTGCCTCCGTCTGTTGAGACAAAATTTTTCAACACTTAGAAAGCTGATAAATATGAGTTTTCCAATATTAAGTTTTTTTATTTGAGTGATACTTACAGCTTCAACTAAGTGATAATGTGGGATTTGAGGGAAGAGATGATGTATAACATGCGTGCCAATATCATGGTGAATGTTATTGATCAATCCATAGTCACGGTCAAGCGTTGTGAGTCCACCTCTTAGATAACTCCATTCCTGTTTGATAAAAGGAGATTCAGACATATACTAAGTCATAAAGATGGCCAAAGAACATAAGTTAGTTGGGTTTTCTATGAAAGGAGATTCAGACATATACTAAGTCATAAAGATGGCCAAAGAACATAAGTTAGTTGGGTTTTCTATGCTGACTAAATGATTCAAGTTGGAGAATACAAGCAACATGTTGAAACATTCCATGTGTATTTCTAAGGAGAGGTGTTTTGGTGCTAAAAGAAAAGAAAAGAAACGAAGAAAAAGATTCAATGACATTACCTTTCCACGGTACCATGGAAGTTTGTCCTCGTGGCCATGATGATGCAGGTAAGTGACCAAGTCCAACCACATGACAAAAATCTGCATTTGAACATGGATTCAAAGGAGAAGACCATACCATCAGTCAGATTAGAAAGCAAGAGGAATTTTCTCCCAGTCATAGAAATACATGTCAAGCATAAAAAAATGAAACATACCCAGTAGGGAACGACATAAAGCTTGAGGATTTGAACAGGACCCATTACAAATGAGAGACACCCAAGCAGAGCAACCATTGCAGTCCAACAGGCAGTTGAGGTGATGATGTCTTTCCTTTCATTTGGGAGAAACAAGTCGCTGTTTGGATCAAAATGAGAACCCTTCTTTCCGGGACTTCGACCCCACTGTAGTTGATTTCAGCATGACCAAGACAATAGTATCAGGCAGAAAAGAAAAATCAAAGAAGCAAGCAAATTAACAAAAGTAGAACAAACTATACAAAGTCAGAAGAATTGCCCACCAGATAAAACGGGTAAGCAAGCATTGGGAAAGGCAAGGCGAACCTCAACATTTTAGTAGCATTATCCAGGTTCTTGTAAATTTTCTCAGACAACTGCAAAACCAAATGACATAAATCCCATGGTCGAAAAAGTAGAGACGAGCTACATCCGTCTCTATCACGTTATATATCCATACAAACAACGCATTATATATATACATATATATAAAAGGTAGCCGTATGGGGTTACAAACTCACTGGGTGCCATGATTCATCGTTTTCTACGTGTCCATGGTTCTGATGATGAGTTCTGTGGCTTATTCTCCTAAAACATTTATGACAAGTGTAGTTATGTAAGACATAATACACGCCACGAATAACTTTTGCATAAAGAAAAACAGGATTCCATCATCATTCATTTACGATTGGGAGAATTTTCAAGAAAACTAACCATCCATGGTATGGGACAAGGATTGAAGAATGAAGAAGATGACCCATCACGCTATTAAGCTTCGGACTACTAGAGAAACTTCCATGACCACTGCAAAAAACCAAACAATTGAAACCTTCATATCCAAAATGATAGAATGTATAAGCTAATTCAATACCAAAACATATACACATTACACAAAATCCAATTACAACACCCAAGCATACAAATAAGCATTCAAATTCTCCAAGTCGAAACACGATGAAGCAATCAAATTCTCAACTAAAAGATTCAAAAATTAAAAATATCACAAGTTGAAAGAAATTCCAATTACCAATCGTGGCCAAGAACAAAGAGAGCCCAAAACATGGTTCCCTGAGCAATCCAGTAGAGAGGCCAAACTACCCAGTTGTTAAAATAGGCGGCCGCAGCTGCCAAACCGAAAACCACAACCACATCTCTCAAAACATAGCTCATAGACCTCCATGGGTCCTTAACCCAGCAGTGTTTAGGAATGGCTGCTCTTATATCAGCTAGTTTAAACGGAGGCGGCGCACCAGGGTCGAAACCACTTTCATCTTCAGCTCCCTCACTGCCATTGACGACCACTCTCTCGTTACCTTCCTCACCGACATTAGAGACCCTCAATGGAGCGCTCACATTAAGTTTCCAGTTCTGCGCTTTAAACCCACTCGAGGACGACAATGAAAACCCGAAATTGCTACTCTTACAGACCGGTAATGGCCTAAAACTCGATGGAACTGAGGTCTTGGGCAACAATCCGGTTCTGGGTCGAGGGTAGATTTTGGGGATGGGTTTTACGCCGCATTCTGATATCACCCAGGTCGCCATTAGAGACCAGATGAAGCAAATACAAGAATATGAGTGAATGAATTTAAAGCCCCAGAAACCCAAGTAAATATATATATATAGAAGGTAAGAGAAGGTGAGGAGATAACAAAAGGGGTTATCTCCTCCACTCCAAAAATAAAACGAAGGATCACAAGTTGTGCTTCTTGTTGCTTGTCCTCTATCTTTAATAGCTGTTTTTCTCTCTCAGAAAAGTTTTGAGTTTTTGTGTGTGCCTAACTTGGTTTTTTGGGAATGGAATTTTCTTTTTGGTGCATGTGTGAAAATTAAAATGAAAAGAAAAAGAAAAAAATCTAAGATAAAAGTTGGACTTGGGAAAATGGGTCCACAAGTGATGAAGGAGAAGAGAAGGGAGCGAAGGTACTACGTGGTCAAATCTGGCTCGTAGAGTCACCATGTGGAAGTCGTTGGTCTTTCTTCTTTGGTTTATGTCAAAGGTCGACTCTGAGTTCGTAGAATGACGAGTCAATTTTTATTTTTTTATTTGTTTTAATAATTTCTTTTGGGCTTTAATTTGTTTCTCCGACCTTGATAAACATTAAACACGGTTAAAAAAACACATAAGAGTATGAAAAGGGTTTCCACACTAGCATATTTGAAAGCCACTAATTTTGACATGACTGTTAAGACTTGGTTATATTGAATCTTTGGTTATATGTTTCTACGAAGTTCCTATTTTTCTTAAGAAACACATGTTTTCCCTTTTACTTCAGAGATTTTTTTATATGATTAAACAAGATAATGAACCTCAAACAGCTTTATAACACCTTATCCAGATATTATAGTTGATGGGCAAAGAACGAATTAGAGCTAAAAGTATCGGGACACCGACTTGATCTTGATGATTTCCTTTCAGTTTCTATACTTCCCTTTTCCAAAATAAATGAAAATAATACAAATAATTAGGGATCATGTGCTAAGTACAAGTTTTAAAATGTAAGAAGCATCTAAGCAGGACCTTCATACACTTTCCAAAATATAAAATTACGTCATATTGCAATAGAATCAAACAACATATAAAACTCAAATATATTATTACGAGAATTTAGCAAGTGAGATTTTTTTTTCTCTATTATCCTAATTCAAATTAAAACATTAAAAAAAAATTGTAGCCTAAGAGAAATAAAGATCCACTTGACAAATATTCGTTTTCTTTGTAAGAACTTTTTGAGAAAATCACTTTTATCTAGTAGTAGTTCGTTAAGTTTATTTGGGAATACCATCTCTTCCTAATCCAAACCATTCCTTCTTATTTTCATTAGTAAAAGGAGTAAAGTATACAAACCACTTTACGGAGAAAAATATGCACCCTTATTGCCGACCATAGGCATAGGAACTCTAAATGCTTTCACTAAAACAAGTTGAAAAAGGTACAGTCCTGAGCATTACAACATCTGCCGTCCATGTTACTTTTTCTTTTCTAAGGTACATTCATTCTTTTCTTTCTTTTTTTTCGCTGTTGAAGGTTCTTTTTTTTAGGGAACGAATATATTTCTTTTTAGGTGGTTAATTTGTTGAGTGCGGTATAAACCATGACCGAGTAAAATCAGATACAGTAAATACCCTGATTTGAAAAACAGCCACTACAACCTAAAGACGCAACGGAGAATCAGAAAATGTATTTCTTACCAGAAATAAAAAATAATCATATGTATTGATTTTTTTTTTTTTTATTTTTTCTATGTAGCTAGGAGGGAATTAAAATATTAACAAAGCAATAAATAAAAATAAAATAAAAAATAAAAAAGGAACGGCGAACTAATCATCAGATTCAGAACCAAAATGAAAATCAAGCGACTATGTGCAAAAGGCTATATATCATCGAGGTCATAATACAAACTTGGTTATGGTCGGTGGCTGGATTTAAAGAATTGAGGCTATTTCAGCTTCTGCTAACTTATCGAATCCAGTTATTTCTATATGTGCCACCATTTACGATTTTCCATCGACTTGGCAAGTTCTTTAGCCATTGCTGCAAAGTTCTCAGCCCCATCTTTCAACTCCTCAGTATGTTGGCCTAGTCTCTGGTATAAATATCAAAGGAATATGTGTCAATCAGAGGATAATTGGTTCACTGTCGAAAAAGAAAATCAGACACATACTCGACACAAAAGAAAGTAAAATTTGATAGTTTCTCGTCTATTTTTGAAAACCTGAGGCACATTTTTAATGGTAGCCGTGATATGTATTGTACCTCGAGCTTTTCCTGGCGTTGTACAAGCTTATCCCTTGCCTGTGCAGCTGCTCCAGAGGCATCCTGGAAATCATTGTGTCAAAATATAAAACCTGAAATCATCGATACTTGAAACTTTTTAAATGTTGAATGACCTCATTCTTTCTATATTTGGCTCTTATTTCTTCTGCCGTTCTGGGTCTTGGCTTTGAATCAGAAGTTGCACCTTCAAACAACCTCTCTCTTTCTGTCCCCTTATCTGCGCAGCACAAAACAGCAATTACAGCATCTAGTGCTGCAAAAAGTAAAGAACATCGGCAATGTAACTTGAAAGTATATATGATTACCTTTCTTTGCATTCTTGTTCTTTGGTGATGAAGATGAGACATATCGAGGTTCATCAATGACAATGTCGTCTGCAGAAAAACAGTTGGAATGACCCAGAAAAGAGGACGCAGGTGAAAGATTAAGTATGTTCTTTCTTCTTTATAAATTAGGTGAAGATGAAGTTTCTTGAAGGAAAAGATAGAGGACCTAAATTAAGCTCCAGAATTTCTTGGTCATCCTTTACAGCATTGGAAGGCTTTAAGAATGGGGGACTTGAAAATAAGCTCTCTAGATGCGCATAGGTATTCTGAGGAACTTCAGTAAGATCGGCATTCTGCTCCAAATTCTCTGCTTTTAAACCCTTAATATTACCACCAAATGTACCAGGGATAGAAGCCTGAGGCAACAGAAGTTAGGAGCCAATACATAGAATTATTTAAAAATAAGATTAGTAAAGCTCGACAACATTGACTGCACCTGTTTCTGACTTGAAAAGGAACCAACTGTGGCATCTACAGCAGCTGCAAGCACTTTATCGTGAAGACAAGGCAAAGAATCTGGAATCCTACAAAATAAGCAAGTTTCTTAACAAAATATAGCATTTGACTTTGCATTAAATTCATTTCTAGGGCTCAGAGAGAGAGAGAGAGAGAGAGACCTGAAGTCATTTTCATAGGTCAATAGTGATATGAAAGCCAATTCACCCCCATTTACCTAAAGTCAACACGTCAGAAAATTTAGATTAGTTACAAGACAACAACTACCTGGAGGTTAAAACCAATTAAGGATCAATGAAATGGGTGGTAAAACAGAAGGCTTTTTGTTGGGGAACTCAATATTTGCAGATGGAGTGATCTTTATGTAAAATGTAAGTTTTGACAGTATCTCCTATGGCCGCAGGGAAACATTCGAGTATAATATGTATTCAGTTTGTACACAGTCGAAAATTCGACAAGCTTTAAGCACTACTCTTGGTTCAGAAATCAAACGAGACATCAATAATTAAAATCTCAAAAATATCGATAATGAAAATCTCAAAGATAATGGAAATCAAAGTATTTATAAATTTATGATTTTCCATCACCATTCAATTTGTTGGAACTAACCAGTGCAATTTGCCCATGATCAGCAGAACAAATTGTCTTGTCCATTTTAGCCTTGAAGTTCCACCTCAGAATTGACATTAAAGAGCTTTCTCCCAACACTTCAAGATTTGGCAAAGACCTGCCCAAAATTGGCATCAACTTCCATGTATCAAGCACTAATGCCAAAACTATAGCCAAAAAAGAGAACTTCTGCCAAAAGACATCACTTAGACCCAATTGAACTATTTAGTTTCCGAAAAAAAAGTGTCAAAAGCTTCAAATTTCACTGTGTACCATATGCAATTGAGTCATGAAATTCTTATCAGACTTTAAAGCAATAGAACTTAGCAAATAGAACGCAGAGTAATCAGCTTTTCACCTTATTTCAATCACTCCAGTTTGATAGAGAACAATCAATCCACATTCTTTTTCATCTTTCTTTAATAGTGTAGTCCAACAACAGGGTTTTACAAGATCCACCTTGAGAATGGAGTCACTCTCACCCTACAATAATGCAGTTTCATTTATTGACAGAAAGAGACGAATGAAAAAAAAAAATAGAAAAACTTGAATTGAAAATAGATATAATGGAATGTAAACCTCAGTCACAGAATTCAAAGAGTACAAGTGCAGTGCATCTTCACAACAAAGCAAAATGAGTAAGTTCATTAATCTCTGACCAAAATGTCCACTTCTCAGGGAGGGCCCGGAGGAGTCCAGTCCAACTTCAAGTTGTGTACTTCCGTGTGCATTAGCTTGCGAGTGTTGTTCATTTGTTGATTCACTAATCTCAGGCAATTTCAAGGAATTCTTTATGCGAACTTCAGATCTAAGATCACCATCCTCTGCAGAAAAACAGCTTTCAGAAGATACAACTTAAGGTTGAGGATCTTTTTATTTTTATTTTTTCCTTTCAAAGGCAGAGTAGAGATTTTTTTTCCCCTTTTTAACCATACATACTTACCTATAATGTACATTGAAATTGCCATGGAATCATTTTCTGGATGCAAAGGCTTCAAGCTAACCAAATTTCCCGTTGTGATGTCTCTAACACTAATATGTGCATTTCTTGTCAAAGTGAATAGAACCTCCCTTTCAGAATCTTTCATAATTTTGGGTTGAGACTCCTTTGGACTCTGAGTTAAGTTATTAGCATCTAAAAACAATCTCACACTCAAGGAAGTCACAGGGGTACTTGTCTCGGATGCAACATCAGTTAGAAACAATACTGATATCCTATCAATATCAAGCATCGCAACCTGCAATATAAATTTTTAAAAAAAAAAAATCCGTATTGATGTTCCCATCACTAAAACAACCTATAGTTATAGACACAATAAAAATTAAGAGAAAAGAAGTTAAGAACTCTCTAAACTTTAGGTCTAAGATTAACATTTACACAACAAAACACAAAGTAAGAATAATAAAAAGAAAAAAAAAATAAGAAGAAGAAGATGCTGCTGCTGGTGATTTTGACCTGCCCACAGTTGAATCCTACGGCAAGTCTGCTTCCAGAATTTGCAAAATGTAGAGTGCATATAGGAGAAGAGAGGACAGAAAACACCGCTAAGCAATGAGGCTCATTCCCTTGTTTCAAATACTGAACTGTAAGTAAACAGAAACCAATACACACTTAGACCTCTAGAAAATTAAAACCAATCAGAGTAGTATATACAGGTACATTGACAAAAAAAAATATGAAACTGTAGGTTTGACCCTAAGATTTGAGTGGGAAACAAAAAGGGAAACTTGTTATAAGAATCAACTATTCACTAATCTAGTTGTCTTATGGTTTTTATCTTTTAATCAAGCTCCACATGCCACATCTTATTTCCTACCTTTAATTTGCAACAAATTTCAAGAAAATACATATATAGACTGACATCTAGAAAGAGTACACAGGGACATCAGCATAGACGTACTACACATTTAAAGCCAAACCTTCATTCCCAGTTCTTGTCACAAAATGCAAAGGCTTCTCAAATGAACTCCTTATTAGGTCATAGATATGAACCTACATAATTTCACAATGAGAAGAATCTTATTATCCATCAAATCTTCAACCCCTTAAAAAAGGCAGAGAACTAAAGTATGAAATCTTACCACACCACATTCATCGCCAATAGATAACTTGTGTGTAGAAGAGCAAAAGTCCAATGCAGTTACTGCCGCTATTTCGCTAGTCACACCTTTCATCTATACCATACACAACATACAATCAGAAAATAATAAACAGAAAGGTAAGGAAATGTTCGATATTATCATGTGAAGGGTGTTAGAATGTCAATCACAAATGAAAAATTAGAAGCTACATAAATGCAACAGTATACAAACCTCAGGTCCTATAGTATGAATAAGTGACAAAGCTGGATACGTTGCATCCCAAATTCTAACAGATCCATCTTGGTATCCTGATATATATACTCTCTCAACCTGGTAATTTTGGGCATTGAAAATCTGACTGGGAATGCCACCAGTCAAAGGCCATTCTGTACCTCCTTTAGGCAAATGTGCCCCGCTTAGCTTTTCAGCTGATGTCTAAATGAGCAAGGAGGAACTAATTAGCAAATCCACCTTGTGCCAAGTCATTAAAAAGTTTTATTTCTTCCAAGTATATGCAGCATGAGTAGCTCAGCTGTCTTTGAACCAGAAAATTGGATTTAATTCGTGGAGGATGATAGCATTGAAACATATAATGTATTTAGAATTGCTCAAACGACTACAAAGTACCTTAGACAAAGCTCTTGAAACCTCTCCATCTCGGAGCACCAAACTGAACTTGGACACCGTCATGTTTGGTTCAATAGTAGGAACAACCATAGTATACTTCGTTGATGGAACAGATGTATTCTTTAGCTGAGACGTTAAGCCAGACAGGCAAGATTTGTCATAAACATGCAATTGTCCAGGATTTGTCAATATAAGTAACAAAGTCTCTTTGCCGTCCATTACACCAGCACTTGGTAATAAAGCCATATCTGCAAAAGAACCATGAAGTGAAAGGTCCACGCGGCTAACGCAGTTTAGAGTTTCTATCCCCCGAAACCATTCAAGGTTTAAAATCTGTAAATGAGAGAAGGTAAGAAACACATTGCTCCAGTAAATAAAACATTACTTTCTATCACTCATCGACAAGAACCTAAAGAGTCAATCATCTGTATCATTTCAAAATACAAAGACATTTAAAAAGAGGCTAAAACTTATCCATAAGAAGTAACCTCTAATGAATTTTCCTATATTCATCTTGCTATCATTGACAAGAGCCACAGCACTAAAAATTAACCTTCAAAGCTAAAGCTTTTTTATTTTCTCATAAGGAAATTCAGTTCATTTCCTCAAACAACCATTCAAACTTTTGAATTTCTAACTCATCTGGTTGAAATAAAGTGAATCATACAAAATTTCAATTCGTTTATCACAACTATGCACAGCTACAAAGAAAACACAGAAAGTACATTTCGAGTTAAAACCATACCGTCAGAACTTCTTCAGATCCAATTTGATCTCCACCATAGACAAAGAGCTGTCCCCCTTAATGATTACATGATCCCGTAGTAGACCAATGTAAAACAATGACCGGGAGTCTCCTGTTTCCTGATGCCAATTGCAGCTTCACAACACTGCCAGCTGATTCTTCAGGCCACCAATCTTTTGAAGAAGCATCATTTGATATGTCCCAGAACATTATATCTCCATCTACATAGCCAACAGCAAGAACTGACCCATTTTCAGATGCCCAACAAAGGGAGCTGATCTCTTTCTCCATTTGATTTTGGTTTGACAAATGATCAGGAAGGTCATGTTTTGTTCCTTTTACACAATCTACCACTGTTTTATACTTCAGTTCGAGGTCTTTAGAGCCTCTAACAAGAACAACTTGATCTTCAGAAGCATCCCAGAGAATAATCAATCCATTCTCATATGCAACTAAAATTCTGTGGAAAGCAAAAAATTTTTTTTAAAAAAATACAAATGTTTTTTCTTTTCAGTTTTTTTTTTTTTTTTTTGGTTAAAAAAGAAAAGGCATTACATAACTGTGCATGGTTATAGAATCAATTCTAAAGATGCAGAAGTATCAAGTTGGGTACAGAAAATCTTAAAAAACTAACTAATATCTTTATAATGCAATACTAGGAAGCTGCATCAAAGTAGTTTCAGAAAGATCTTATCTTACCTGTTTCCCGGAGAACAAGGTTGATGGAGTACCCCAACGACTGAAAGTTGATCAGGCAATGATATGCCATCTTCATCTACAAAATCAATGAAATTTTTACATAAACATTAAAATTTCGGAATTAACATGAGTGCCAGCCCAATTTAAAATTGTGAGGTTACTTGCCATATGATAATACAAATGAAACTACCTACTACAACAAAATAATCAAAAAGTTACAAATATTATATATATAACTACCAGATATGATATTTGCAGGAATATAATAAGGAAGCTGAAGAATTTTTCTGTCATCAGCATAGTACTTCAAAACAGTTACATCCCCATGCTCGCTTCCAATGTACCTGAATGTAATGACGTTATGACAATGTTTAAAGCCACTGACAAGGCAGTGCATTTTAGTTGATTAATTTCAAATAGGATAAATCCAACAATAAGTTCTACAAATACTTTACATGTAACTGGTGCCATAAATGACAGAGAAGGAAGTTATATTGGATCCCCACTGTAAAGCAGAAGCAAGTACCCTGTTTTCCAAATCCCAAACCTGCCAATTATGTGAATAACATAATATTCCAGTGAAGGGAAAATAGGAACAAAATAACAAATAGCAACATTCAAATTGAGCCTACGAAGAAATCAGATACCTGAATTTCATTATCGCTTGAGACACTGGCTAGAAAACCTTGATTTTGTAAAAACTAAGGAAAGAAAAGGGGGGAAAAAAAAAGAACATGTCAAGAGTCAAGACAACATTTTCCAAATAGAAAATCAATAATATTAGTTGAATTGTAGAGCTCATTTCGACAATATGGATATCTATCTATTCATTCAAAACAATTTCACCTGGAAAATACACAAAAGGGTATATGAAAACGACCAACCGCAAGCACCAAAACACACGTTGAATCACCAAATTCCAATTAATATTTCGCATTTAAACTCATACAAACCTCTAGATTTTTAAAGGGCAATTGCTTAGGAGATACAAGAAGGCCTTCAACATTATCACCACCAATCACTTTTATCCTACCATCTCTGCAATAAGCAAAGAAAAATGATATAAAACTTATAAGAACTGTTCTCCATTCAATTAATTATTAAAGTTGGGTCACTCCAAAAACATTTAATTATAAAAAAATTTCGATCAAGTAAAGTTAATCCAACTTCTACATCTATATATGTTGACTCACAAGGTTCCTATTGCCAGCAGGCATTGAATGGAGTCGAATGCAAGAATTGACGCCGTGGACGGAATCCCATAGTGAAAATCAATACGCGGATAGAAATCCGCCCGTGTTAAACTTCCCTCAGCCTCATTCCGCTGTCCAATTCAATAATATTCATATAAGCACATCTACATATAAATAGAGGTTCCAATCTAATAGGTATTTTTTTTTTACCAGGTATATTTTTTTTAATCGTTGGATCACTGTCTAATAGTAATCAAATGATTATAATGAAATATAGATAATTACTGTCTAATAGTAATCAAATGATTATAATGAAATATAGGTAATTTTTTTCTTTACCGGTCGATATTTTTTTTTTTAATTGTTGGATTATTTTCTAGTCTAATAATAATCAAATGGTTACAATAAAATATACGAAAAAAAGTACACTACTTTTTATTTTTTATTTTTTATAATAAAAAAATATATATCCTTAATTTTTATTGGTCAAATTAAATGCATAGCTAAGAAAAAAAATTCCTTGCGCATATACATATATATTCATAGAAACAATACTCAAAGCATTCTGAGAAAGAGGTGTAAAATTGCAAAAATTTCTCCTCTTTTCAAAATTTCCTTAAATCATTTTTTCATGGGCACATTATTAAAATCCGATTTCAATGCGTGATTATTCACCATAGATGCATGAATTTACAAATTCATAATAGAAGACAAGAAGAACTAATCATCAAAACGATGAACTTGTTACCTGTTGTTGTTGTTGTTGAGTAGGTTTTTGGAAGAATTTAGTGAACATTATTAGGGCAAATCAACGATCGATGAGCTATTAGGCTTCTTCTTTTTTCTGGTTATGTTCGTTCAGGCATGGTGAGGACGAAGACGATGATCGATTTGATGTTTTTTTTTTTTTTTTTTTTTTTTTTTTTTTTCTTTTTTTTAATTTTTTGTTATTTTTTTTTTTTTTTTTTTTGTGGGTTTTTTTTTTTTTTTTTTTTTTTTTTTTGGGACGGTGATGCGAGTGTTTGGGGTGCTTATTGACCGTTAGATATGGCGGGGAGCTTGCTTTGTTTGATCGAACGGCAACTTTCTTCAAGGTAAAGAGTGGGACCCACAAAAGGGGAGAAGAAATTGTGTGGGTCTACTGCGGTACTACCCGGTGGGTCATTTCTCTGTGGGCCTGTGGTTATGCTTTGGGGCCGAAGGCCAACTCATGAGGATGCGAATTGTGAAGGTATTTACCAAAATCAAAATATCATTCTTTATTTCTTTTTTGCATCATGAAAAAATGTTGTAAATATGAAAATGTTTATCGACAAAAAAAAAAAATGCAAATTCACATTATTGCCTCCCTTTTAAATTAAATAAACCAATATATATTTGATATATATGTCGCCTAGCTAATGTAGTTGGTAATTAATTGGTTCAAAATTAAGCCTAACCAATTGAAATAATTATCAGCAATTTTTTTTTGAATTAAATAATTATCAGCATTTCGTTGAATTCATGATGACAATGACTGGCTAAAGCAAGCAGTTTCCCTCTTAAATAATTTTGTATTGTGTTTGGCGGTTTCTTCTAGGGCTTGCAAACTTTTTCTTTTCTTCCTTTTCTTTTCTTTTCTTTTTTCATTCAAATTCTTCAAATATCTATTGCCCAACACTTGGTAAACCCCGGATGACAACAATGTCTTTAGATATACATAAAGCAAAACATATCAAAAGTAATAAATAATAAATGACAATTAATTAAGTAAGGCACTCACTTTTCCTGGGAATGGGGCATCATCTCTTGCCAACTCATATGTATGGCTCATAATCAGCTACATATATTCATAGCAGCGTCGTTCGTTTTATTACTGTACGACCGAACCATGTACGTGCTGTTGTTGGTTTTTATTACTGTACTACTCATTGCATCAACTTTTTCCCCCCACCATACAACTCTATCCATGATTATATTTATACATATATTTCACCCCATATGCAAGGACATATATATACACGCATACGTCAGTTTTTGTTTTACAAACTTATATGCATGCCATATATATGTAGTTAATCTTATCAGTAAAACCAAATAAAACAAATTATATATAATAATATTAGGAAATATTAGATCAGCAACATTATATTTTTTCAGCACTTAAAATATGTTTATTTTATGTGTCATGATTGTATTTTTCGTCGGAAAGATTAACATAATTATTATTAAATACGAGTACTGCATGCACCCGTGCAACATTCTACCACGAGAGGCACAACTTTCCTCACAACAAGGCAGCAGACTGCCATTATAGCTGCAAAAAGTTAACGAATATTTTGGTTACTTCACAAATAAAAATTCACACTAAAAAAAAATAAAGTGGCGCCAATGTGGGTTTGCTGAATATGCAGACAAGGACTGGAAAATATTATTATTTTATTATCCGTCACTATTAATAATTATATGTTTAAGGAAATTAAAACTAATTATCTTGAAAAAAATAATTTAACTTTAAATTTTAAGTGGCGCTTTAAAAAATGAGGGCAAAGAAAGACATATATTGAATATTACAGCACATGATATACTACACCAGTCCAGTTACTTCTTTTTTAACTTTCTTATTTTTTTTCTCTTTATTTTCGAAGCTATTTCTACGTATACATTGTAATTAAATTAAAGTGTAACATTTCTCGTTATAACTCCGAATTTGGGAAACCCAGATTCTCTTATTGGATACATTATAGCGAGTAGTTGACATCATAAAAGGTTTGAAAACATAGGATTCCTTTTTTTATTTGGCCAAGTGAAGACAAGATATATAGGATCTACATTATCTCATATAGAGGACAAACATGCATGCATGTAAAATCATAATCTAACCAGTTACCAGCACTCAATCTGCGTCTCTGTGCGCAAGAAATACCTTATTGTAAAGTTTTTTTGTTATTGTTACACTAGTAAACAAATTCCCAAATAATTGTTTCGAGGGTTTTATAATGAAATTCTCCTTACTCCTTTTAATTTAATGATCATGCCAAAAACAAGAATATAGTATATAGTTGTTACTTGTTAAATTAGGTAAGTCATGTCCCACACAACTCATTTATAAGACATAACTACACCATTTTCATGCATGTCATTAATTTATCCACATCATTGATTATATTTTTATTTTTTGAGTTAATGACTCATTTCATAGTTTTTTGGTTTTACGTCCATTAATTTAATTTTTATGATTTCACAGGTGCCCGTGCTCCCAAAAAAAAAAAATTAATAACCCTAGAGCCATCGCTAGAACAATTATATATGTAAAACCTAAAATAGTGCTTAACCCCTTCTTATTTTCAAAAATGATGTCAAATATATAATTATAATAATATTAATTAACATAAGCTAGCACAAGTACTTCTCTATCTTATTATAAAAAAAAGTACTTCTATATCTAAATAATCTTCATACTGAAAAGATAGACATCATAGAATTTTGATCATCACGACCCTTATTCATATCATGGCCTCCTCCACTCAAAAGCAACAGCTTACAGACTTTTACGGCGGCGCTACCTCAGCGCCGCCGCCGACTCCTTCGGCTCAACCCATCAACCTCCTGTCCAGCGTCGACGCCGCCGACGCCTTATCCCGGCTCCTCCACCGGCTCCCGCCGGCTCTCTCACTCTCGACTAGGCGCGCCGGCTCCTCTACCGCCACGTCTCCTCCCCTGGTCTCGTTCCCGGACGAAGTTGGCTCAGCCAATAATATCAATCTACATGATCTCCTCTCTTCCTCATCCCAACTCGGCTTCTTCCAACTCGCCAACCACTCCGTCCCAACCCAACTCGCCAACTCGGCCGAGTCGGAAGCGCTCTCTCTCTTCGACCTTCCCAGAGAGAAAAAGGAATCGTACTTCCCCAGAAACTGGCCCCTGGGATACGAAGCAGAGGATCGCGACGAAGAAGGAGACGGACTCGGCGAGTCGTTCTGTCTTGACTCGTCGTGTTCAGCTGAGTCGACCGAGTTGGAGCTGGCCTCGCTGCGCGAGTTGACTCGGGCTCTGGAGAAAGTCGGGTTGAGGATCTTCGGGTTGATTTCGGGGTCACTAGGGTTTGAGAATCCGCTTGAGAAGGATGACCCGGCCCGGTTTTGTACGCTGACGTGGATATCAGAGGATCAACCGGGGAAAAGAGCAATGACGTCGGGCAGGTTTTACCCGTATATAGTCGGGTTACAGTATCAAATACGGAGCAGGAAGTACTCGATGCTGGCGGATTCGGGTTGGGTGTCGGTGCTGCCCCAGGTGGACTCTGTTTTGGTTACTATTGGCGACATTGCTCAAGTAAGTTTTAATTTAATTTCTAATTTACTTTTCAATCACCATTAGCACTTTCACTCGAATAAATATTACAAGTTATTACCATAGACGGTAGTTCCACTTTTAATTCAATAAAGACATGTATATAGAGAATAAAAAAATCTCTTATTCCTGTTTCATTAGCTTCCCTATATTAAATGTATACTGAATGAATAATTGATCTTTCCCCCAGTAAGTTGAACAAATTAATTATATAGACAGCAATTTATATTTCGGCTCCGGACTTATACAAGACTTGTCAAACACACAGCCGTAGTATTACTCACCGGAAAAAATAATAATAAAACTACACTTATATTTTATGATGTCTAGCACGACAATAGCGTGATTGTTTGTTACTGGGTAATTATAGAGCAGGTGTTATCTCTAATTATTAAACTGGGTCTCAAGCTATCATTAGTCACCAACACATCATGCAGTGTTGAGCACGGTGTCCACTTCATAACATAATTCTATATTTTAAGGAATCATCGAGGAAAATGCTTTGATTAATGTGACATTATGTAATTGGTTAGTAGTTAATATCTCACACAATAAGTCGTATCATTCAAGTCATAAATCTAGACAGAAAAATCGTGACAATGAATCGCGTATGTATATGTAAATAGGTATGGAGCAATGGAAAGTTGAAGAAAGTGAGAGAAAGAGCAGTTGGAAGTTCAGGGGAAGGCATGAACAACAATAAGAAGTCACGCTCCGTATCAATTTCGGTGTTAGTGACTCTTCCTCTAGATACTAGAGTTTCTCCCCTTGTGAAGATCCCCAAACAAACTACTATAAGTGAGGACGTTATTAAGAATAATAATGAAGAAGAAGAAGAAGAATTAGCTGATGACGAAGAAGAAGAAAAGAGGATGTTCAACTCTTTCTCTTTCGAAGATTATGCGTGGAGAGTCTACCATGAGCGCCTCAACTTCAAAGATCCTCTTGATCGGTACCGAATAATCACTTAATTAGCTATAATATCTAATTTCAACTTGTTTTCTTTTATCGGCAGAGGATGATGTGATTCTGGTTCTTGATTTTTTTTTTTTTTTTTTTCAGTAGATTGATTATTCGTGTGCTAGCTTTTTTATTTTTAATGTAGTTGAGGTGGAAATTATTACACAATTGATTGTGTTTTTAAGTTGTGTTCTTTCTAAATAGAGGCATGTACTATTTGTTGTCATTATTTCTCCTATAATGCATTACTTTTGGAGCTTAAGATCGGTACGAGTTGCACATTTTAATTATTGTAATTTCTATATATGGGAGCCGTTTTTACATAATGAACATCTTTTTGGTTCATTTTATTTAGACCCCCTTTCTAGGCTTGCACACAACAAACATTTTGAATCAACCAATATATACAAGGAAATAACTAATGGGTAACCCTTATGATATGAGCGAAAAGGATCATCATGCCCTGCTGTTAACATATAAAACCAGATAATATTGACTGAGATTTAATAAAAGGAAGAAGGATGAAATTAAGCTTTTAAAGCACTTTTGAGACTCTCAGGTCATCCACAAAGCAGATCATGAGAGTTTTATTTAGAACAATGCTAGAGTACTGTATAGCTTTGGTTGGGGTTTTCATACAGGCTTCAGGTTGCCGACGGCAAAAAAATAATAATAATCTTCGGTGGACGACAATTTCTTGAGAAAACGACAACATGTAAATCACACAATTTTTCTTGAACAACAACGTCCTCTCATAAAAACGCAATCTTAATTCCCTCAAAACTAAAACAAAAAATAGACAATGTTAAGATAGAGTCGACAACACATATGACCAGCGACAGTGTCTTTTATACAGTAGAGATGAGACATTGATTCACAAGGAAAAGGTCTCTTAATTGAATCAAAACGACAGAATATTTTCTAAAACACTTGATCTATGGAATGTCAATAGTATGGATAACGGCAACATTCTCATAAACGACAGATTTTGAAACCGAAACATCTGTTATAATTCTTTTTTTTTTTTTTAAAGCAAAAATATCTGTTATAAGTCTAAACGAGCATATTACCCGAAAACGAAAAAAGAGTTACAAACGACATCTATATATCAAATACGACACCAATTATGAAAACGACAATAAATATAAGAAACGACTTCTTTTTTCCTCTCCCCAGATCACGATTGTCTCGTTAAGTTAAAAATGAAGGTACTAAGAAGGAAACAACAACAAAAATTAAAAGGGATAATTTTACTAAAGCCCCCTGAGTTATAATCATTTTGCATTTTGACCTCTAAATGTTCAACTTATGGATCATGCTACCAAACTTTGTTTTTAATTATGTCGTTGGCCCTCTTTGTCAAAATATCATCAAATTTAGAAGACACGATAATCAATTCATGAATATTAAAATATTTAGATCAATTCAAGGGTGAAAGTAATATAAAAAGCATAAAGACCATACCATAATTGAGGGATTATTAATGAAATTACCCGTTTTTTATAATGTTAAAAAAAACCTAATATAATTATAAATATTTTGTTTTAGCATAATTCCTCTAGAGCATTTCTATTGGGTAAAGAAAGTATTCAGTTTTTTCAAGCAAACAAATAAAGTTCAACAAAGAAATAAAAACAAGTACTGAGTTCAATAACTCCAAATTATGGTCTTTTCACAATTTTGGCACATGAATTTTTAATTTATTTTTTCATTATTTATGAATTGATCAACATCCTTTACATTTGGCAGTGCTTGAATGGAAGGGCTATGGTGCAAGTGCAACATACTATTTAATCTAGAAATCCAGAAAGAGATGGTAAAATGACTATAATTCAGGCGCCAGAGTACAAAACAACGTAGTTTACACAAACGACAATGTCTGTCGTAAACGACATAATCAATACTTGTCACTGGGCCAGTGGCCAGGACCGGCCCAGCACAGTTCAGGGCTGGATCAGTCAATTTGAGATTTGATAAGTCCAGTTGCATCATCTTCCTCGTTTATGGATTTACTGTGATCTCTGACCGATAGATGTAAGGGGTTTCTAACCTTTAACCCGCAAAAACAAAAAAGAATACGGTGGGTTAACTTTTTTTTTTTTTTCCTACAGCTTTTAAACTGCCGAATTTTGGATCATAGTTTGCAAAATAGTTATTTTTAAACAATAATCATTTTTCATATTAAGTATATCAAATAAATCAATATATTTTAATATACTTTTTTAAAAATGTTAAAAAAGGATATCAAAATATATTTAGTTTGCAAAAAATAAATCAATATATTTTGATATACTTAATATGAAAATTATTTAAAAATGGTCATTTTTCATATTAAGAATATCAAAATATATTGATTTATTCTTTGAAATTTGATTTATTTTATTAAAAAAAAAACTGATTTACTTTTTCAAAAATTGATATACGATTTACTTTATTTAGTATATTAAAATATATTGATTTATTCTTTAAAATTGATTAATTTTTTAAAAATTAATTTATTTTTTAAAAACTTGATTTATTTTATAAAAAATATATCAATTAAAAAAGGCTATTTATCAAAATAAAATTATAAAACGGTCATTTATTAAATAAGTATAAAAAAAAACTATTTTTTAGATTGATCTTAAAAAATATCATTTCTTATAAATACTTTTTTTATCTAATTCCTATACTGAGCTTTTTTAAAAAAATGCCACTTTCTAAAATTTTTTCAGAAAATATCGTTTTTAAAAATTGTTACTAGTTACCACTTTTTAAAAATTAGTTACTGATTACTAGTTATCAATTATCAGTTATAAATATCTTTAGTTACTAGTTAACAGTGCTCGAAAATTAGTTATTGGTTACTAGATATTATTTTAAGAAATAACATTTTTCTAAAATTTTGTAAAAAAAATGGCATTCTTTTAAAAAGAATGCAGGACCGAGTCTAGAAAAACTGAGCTCGAAGGGTGTTTTTCTTTTTCCGAAGAGGTGTTTTCTTGTTCTTTTTTTTTTTTTGAAAGGGAAATTGAAGGTTTTTAAACTATACAGATAATTGAAAAGGCCACTCTATTAAACTCATTGAACTACTAAAGTATATCATTACCTACTCACTAACCCGTTTCAACCATTTTATAAGAAGCATCAACAACTTTAATCGGCTTCTTCCTAATGTTTGCACCAGCTCTAATTATTTATTCAATTTGGGTGGTGGCTCTTAAATATTAATCTATATTGTCTTTCTTCTATTTGAATTCTTAAAGGATTAAGATACAAATTAACCATTTTTCTGAAATTTGTTGGTTATCGATTTAGTCGTGGACTATTATAATTTTGGTTTAATTCAAAAGAGCTCTATTTCCTTTGTGCCTTTTGTATGATAATATTGAAGTGAGAAAAATGAAGAAGGGAAAAAAAGAATTCTTTTTTCTTTGCTAACACAAGTTTTCTCAAAAGGGTCATTATATATATATAGGTAGCTATCTGACAAAGATAATGACATGAGCTGTAAATATCTTAGTCACAAGTGATTTTGCAGGGCTTTAGTATAGTTTCCTTAGCTTGGAAAAAAAGCGAAGTTTCGCCCATCAAACCGGCACCCGAAAAGGAGGTGAAGTGAGAATAAGTACATATAAGGATATGATTGTTGGTGTATTGGGTACACGATAGGATAAAGGGATTCCTTGGTCTTTACTTTTCTCAAACATAAAGTTAATAATGATTCGAATTTGTTGTGGATCTAAAACTTAACGAAACCATTAATATTAAGATCCTTAATGATGCATCAATTTGCGCTTGGGGAAGAAGAAGTTGGGGACACAGAAAGTTCACTTGAGTTCTTTGTTTTCGGATTTTCGATCTTTATAGCAAATTATTATGAATTTAGACTAACTTAAAAAACTTTGACATGCATATTGTGATAAGCCTTGTCATTATTGTCTCTAAAAGCAACATAAACATATATACATATATACATATATATGGGCATATATATTTAGCTAAGAAAAAAACATATAAATATATGTGTATATAAGGACACATGCAAATTTGCATATAAACATGCCAAAAATGATAAATGGACACAATAGAAAGCGTTGAGGAAAGGAATAAGAGCTTGAGATCCCATTCTACAATAATGATTCTCTCGCTTATCCTTCCATACGGAAAATAAATTGGTCATCAGCCACTTTTCTATTTAGGGGACATCAGCTACTGATTAAAACAATATTTGAATGTCAAAAGAGAGTTACGTACGAATATAAAATTATAAATTAGGTTTATCATATTACATATTATATGTGGGAGTTGGTGATCTATCAAAGTTTTATAACAAATAAAAGTTTCTTCTAAATTACACTTGGATTTTTTTTTTTTTGGGAGGGAGAAATTACCCTTGGATTTGATAACACTTTTATAGACAAAGATTACCCTTGCTAATACTCCTCGTTTAAGAATTTTTTATCTTTGAAAAAAAAAAAGAAGGAAAATCAATATTCGTAATTTTTAACATTTATTAGGCAGGAAATACAAGTTCACAACTAAAAGGAAGAGCATATGTTGAATACATTCGCAAGAGATCAAATGAAGCGTATTATATTAATAGGTGGGCTATTATTACTATTATTAACCTTGTTTATTAATCGAATGCGACAGTTTTGTGAAATAATCAAATGCTTAATTTGTAGGTTTCCTTCAAATCATATTAAACTAATGTTTTTCCAATAGACTCAGGTGATAATTTGATAATATTATATTCGTGACATTTTTTTAGACAAAACCTCGTTCCGTACCTCAAACTCTTAAAGAATATACCTATGAAAAATCAGTCCAAGAGGATATTCATAAAATTCAATCTCCAACATCACAACACATTTCATGACATTGTTCTCTGATAACTGATCAACTAGAAAGAATTTAAGAAATGGAGTTAACTCCATGTCGTTTTGATTAAAAGTATAGGGACCCTTTTACTCGAGTACCAGATTAATTTGATTGAAACACAAGAACCACCAAGATTGCTGACCAACTGTTCCCTTTGACCTGATTGACTTTGACCCTTTTCTCCCAAAAAAAAAAAGAGAATAAATAAAAAATTAAACAAATAAATAAATAAAAGTGATAAGTCGTTTAGGGCCTTTAGGCTTTCTTATAACAGGGCGATTGTATTTGGCTTCTCCGTCCAAATTTTTATGTAGACAATAACCAACTGCCTGCCACAGAGGCCCGTAAGGCCATAACCCTCACCATGTCAGTTGTCACCCACAGATAAACTTCCCCAAGCTTTGAAATCACTATTATACATATATACAATATGAAAGAAGCAGTTAGCAATGGATTATGGAATATAAAAGAAAAATATGTTAAAAAAAAAAAAAAGAGAGAAAGAAGAAAAGAGGAAAAACAAATTGAGAAAGACAAGTCTCCCTCCACCAAATGCCAAAACCAATTCTTGAAGAAAAAACCATTTCACCAAACGCCCGATTAAACAAAACCAAAACCAAATACTAATTCGGTAAGTCTCTCTCTTAAACTTTGATGTGTGTCGTTTGTTCAATTTCATCTCTCTATATTTTCCTATCTCTTTTCTCACTCTCACCATCTCTCACTCCAGATTCAACTTCTCTCTCTCTCTCTCTCTCTCTCTCTCATCCATGCAGCCACCTAGGCGAAAAACCCCTCTGTTCTCCTCCGAGACAGGGGCGATGAAGGGTCGTAAGAACAACAACCTCTCCATCTTCGTGGTCGTTTTCTCCATTTTCCTATTCGGAGTTTTCATGTACAACGAGGACGTCAAGTCCCTGGCCGAGTTCCCATTCTCTAGGCCCAAAGCTCAAGAAATCCAAGAACAAGTCCCCAAGCAGAGCAAGCCAGTCCAAGAACCCAAGCGACGAATCGACGACGAGAACAGAGTGATGGTCACTACCCGAACTTCGCTCGGGGAAAGCCGAGCTGAGGATCCTGAGGAAACCCAAGAAGGGATTAAGCTGGAGGAACCCATTAAAGAAGAGGAGCAGAAGATTGAATTGCCCGTAGAAGCAGTAGTCGTAGTAGAAGAAGAGCAAGAGAACGACGATAATGAAGATGTCGTTTTTCCCCCGGAGGATTGCGATCTGTACACAGGGGAATGGGTTTATGATAACTCTACGCACCCGTTGTATAAGGAAGACGAATGCGAGTTTCTCACAGCTCAAGTGACTTGTATGAGAAATGGGAGAAAGGACTCTATGTACCAGGGTTGGAGATGGCAGCCCAGAGATTGCTCTTTGCCAAAGTAAGTGGATTATTTTTTCTGGGTTTTTTTGTTTTAATGCTGAAATTTATTTATTTAATTATTATTATTAATTCTGAAGGTTCAAAGCAAGACTATTGCTAGAGAAATTGAGGAACAAGAGGCTCATGTTTGTTGGGGACTCACTAAATAGGAACCAATGGGAATCAATGGTGTGCTTGGCTCAATCTGTGATTCCTCCTGGAAGAAAGAGCTTGAACAAGTCTGGCTCTCTCAATATTTTCAGAATCGAGGTACCTCTCTCTCTCTCTCTCTCTCTCTTCTTTGGGGTCAGTAAATGTAAATTAGGGGAAAAAAATCTTTTAGAATCTTTTTTATTTTGGATCTTGATGATTAATCATCATTAAGAACAAGACACATGTGTATAATTACAGAAGTGTAGTACTAATTAAAGATAAAGCACTGTCTTTGTGAAAACGAGAAGTCAACTAAACATTTTTTTTCCTTATTTTTAATCTAATTGATACAGCAAATTAAAAATACGAAGTGGATTGATAACTTTAACCTTTTTTATATGCAGCAATGAGAGTTTTTAATGCTTCTTCTATTAATGTTCTACTAAAAAAAATGTTATATTATTATATACTTCCAACTATTTTTAACCCTAGCATTCTTAATTTAGAAAGTCGAAGGCAATGTTTAGTACGTAGAATAAAATAGAATGGAATTAAAATAATAATATAAATTTTATTTTATTATTTAGTTGAAAATTAAAATAATTAATAGAATAAAAATTATTAATACAATAGATTGGAATAAGTGTTGTATTAATTATAATATTTTTTTAAAAAAAAATTATAGATTTTTTAATTATTAAAATTTAGTGGATAAAAAGTTATTATTTCAACTTAAAAAGTTCATTATTTTATATAATTAATTAATAATATCATAATAAAATAAATTGTGAAAATTTATTTCAACTTTGGTAATTATTACTGTTATGATTTTAAAAAATATAAATTACTTTTAAATGTGTGAGTAACTTAATTTTAAAAAAAGTAATAAAAATATAATTACATATAGAAAATCTGGAAAATTGTATTTATATACGTGCAAAATGAGAAATAATGAATATTATTATTATTAAAATTCTTAAATGCATATAAGAAAATTTATATTTTATGGGGAAAAAGAGAAATAATATCAATTTAATTATGACTTAAGAAATAGAATGGAAATTCCTATAAGAAACAATGGAAATAAAAGTACACCAATTGATAGAAATAAATTTTCATTAGAATGAAAATTCTAATTTCATTTTTTCAACCAAATGGTAGAATGAATTGTTTAGTGTAACGGTCATTCCATTCCAACACTCCTTACACTCAACGAAACACCCCAAGTTCAATCACCCATGGCTTATTTCCTTTCTCTTTTTTTTTTGAGTGTATTATTTTTAAAATTTTGTGGTTAACGCTTTTAACAAAGTATTATTGCACAAGCATGGGGCAGCAGGCAGCATTCTTTATGACCACTCCAAAAGATGGGACCTTTGCTTTAAGAGTCGGCTATTGATTTTTTTTTTTTTTTTGGGTGGCTCTAGGACTATAATGCCACAGTGGAGTTTTACTGGGCCCCATTTTTGGTGGAGTCAAATTCAGACGATCCAAATATGCACAGCATATTAAATCGCATAATAATGCCTGAATCCATTGACAAGCATGGTGTCAGTTGGAAGGGTGTGGATTACCTTGTCTTCAACACATACATATGGTGGATGAACACTTTCAGCATGAAAGTTTTGTAAGAAGATTCATGATTTTTTTTTTTTTACAAATGGCTTCATATGATGTTTATCTCAATAATGATATTGATCTTTTTTATTTATTTATTTTTTGAATTGATCGAAAAGACGAGGATCGTTCGATGAAGGGGCCACTGAGTACGACGAGATCGATAGGCCGGTGGCATATGGAAGAGTTTTGAGGACATGGGCCAATTGGGTGAACCAAAATGTAGATCCCAATCGAACCACTGTCTTCTTCGGCAGCATGTCCCCTCTTCATATTAAGTAATTCTCGTAATCCTAAAACCCATTACACTCTTTTATCTGATTCCGCGATAAAATTTTATTATGTATGTTTTTTATAATAAAAAATAAAAAAAATAATATTAATAATACATTATTTTTATATATCTCATTATAATTATTAGATAATAATTTATTAACTAAAAAAAATATTTAATACGTAAATAAAAAAAAATCTATTTAATTAGCAATATATATATATATATATATTTACTACCGGCTTGGGCGTGCCTTTTTGGCCTCACAAGTTACAACCAACGATGAAGGATACACATAATACAAAACAAAAACTTAGCATAGTTTATTTTCTAGTAGCTTGGAATATTTTCCCATGTGATTAGTGCCATTCAAAAGTAACTGCGTATAATATTCAAGCATCCCATTCGGAATTTCAACGAAATTATTGAAAGTCACGAAGGTTATAGCTAATTATTTTCGAACTGTGGCTCATTTTAGTTTAGTGATCTATTTGCCACCTTGGCTTGAGCATGTTCTTATAATTGTACAACCAAAAACAAACTTGGCTGATTTTGTTTTAAAGTAACTTAGAATATTTTCCCGTGTGGAAAGTATCGTATTGTATCAATATTATCTACATATAATATTCAAACATATCATTCTGAATGATATAGAAATTATTTCAAGTGAAGAAGGTTATAGCTAATTATTTTTAAAAAGCACAAACCTAATACCCCTAATTAGGTGACCAAGAACCTACTGGTGGTTGTGGTGGGGCCACATGCAGTCTCTAATACAATAAGTCATCCTTGGTCATATTATATATATACATATATATATATATATGTATATAATAGTTGGTAAAAACAATTATTCTGTGCTTGATGTGATGTACTATTATCTTTTTTGTTCCTATATAATCAAACTGATCTATTTACCTGCCCAAATATCAATAGGAGCTTGGACTGGAACAACCCAGATGGCATAAAATGTGCCAAAGAGACCATGCCGGTTCGGAACACGTCGACCCCACTTGAAGTGGGCACGGACCGCCGGCTCTTTGTGATAGCCAGCAACATAACCCGGTCGCTTAATTTCCCGGTTCACTTCCTCAACATAACCACTCTCTCCGAGTACCGGAAAGATGCACATACCTCGGTCCACACCATCCGCCAGGGCAAGATGTTGACCCCGGAGCAGCAGGCTGACCCTGCCACGTATGCAGATTGCATACATTGGTGCCTTCCCGGCTTGCCTGACACGTGGAACGAGTTCCTGTACACACGTATCATCTCTCATTCTTGACACAAATTGAAGGCGTCGCTACTTTTTTTTTGGTGTTCCTTTTTCGGGTTCATTTACTACCTCTCGGTTCATGTAATTTTTCCCTAAATCTCCTGTTTCTTTAGTTTCCTATAGAGTTCGAGTCACTTCGATTTTTTCGTTCTTTGTTCAGCCAATTTGACTTGGGGGTGGTGGAGCTAAGTAAGAAAGTCATATTTTGCCAAGTGGGCAAAATTTGCATAGGCCGAAAGATGGGCAATTTGATACTCTTACTTGAATTGTACTTAAAAAAAAATAATGAGTTCATCAAAATTGTACGTAAAACATAATTTTTTCCGCCAGCTTGCTCCTTATCTCTCATCACTTTGCACTTGTTTTCAAGACTAGCTATCATCCTTCTCCGAAAACATATGAAAAACATAGCCCAGTGCCGCTTATAAGATCCAACTAATATTTATACCAGTCAGTTTTTTTTTTTTTAAATTTTTTGAAAGGATATACCAGTCAATTTTCCTTGCACTTACTTATTCCAGTTCTTTTCAAATTGTTTATTGGTTGTTCTCATCCAAATCAATTTCAAAGAACTATTATTGACTTGGAATTATGTATCTAGGTGTTGACTTAATAATCAACCTATGAAGCAAGTAATGAAACTATGCATGTAGCAACAGTATATATAGCATTGTCAACGGACTATACTTTATATTTCGACTTTTCTCAAAGTTTGATTCGTGCGTGGACGATCGTAAGCATGCGGTATGCCTCATGCTTACAGCCACAAACGCCTGACGCCGATAAAGATTTTCGATCACACAAGCACAACCCACCAAAATAAAAATGTTCCATAATAAGAAAAAAAAAAAATGACAGCTTTTAATCCTTTCACATTATTATACAACAGGTATTTAGCAACAGTTCCAAATTACGTAGGGCTGATATTTAAAAGATCAACCACATGGAGATGCAAATCATTGGCCGCATTAGGATACGCTGATGACTGAGCCAGATTTCCTGCTCTTTTTGTAGCCCATTCGAAAAAATATTTAAATAATGTGGAAAATACCTTACGCTAAACAAAAAGATAGCTTGTAGTGACAATTTATCCGCGGGCCATTCAGGTTCTCAATCACTGTCGTTTGAAGACAAGAACTTGTCTATCTCACCAATAATGTTGATGTCCGTGCTTGGAAATAACAAACGCAATACCGGAACAAAAGATGACGAGGACTTGAGTCTGGGCTTGATTTTCTCCGTAGCTATCTTAATTACAGATGGAGCTGGTACACCAAACCACTGAAGGTACCAAGAAAGGAGAACTGGACCTTTCTCTCCAGATAACTCTTTGTTCGGCCATGTCCCGGATCTCAAATAGTTGTGAAAATCATCATTTAATCCCTCAAAACTGTTTAGGAGATCTTCGACTCGTTTTCTTAAAGACCCTAGAAAATTTGATTGAACAATGCCACCTCTTGAAGTGGTCAATCTTCCGCTCAATAAAGCTTCGTTGTACGCTACTGCAAGCTGCAATCAGAAAATGGGTTGGGGGAAAATATTCTCTCTTGAATTACATCACTTGATAATTCAGAACTCAATCGAAAACTGAGCAGACAAATGAACTTTAATCGATGCTATAAAACTTTAAACCATTCAATAAGACCCTACGAAGATCATAAAACAGTGGCTCATAAATTGGCCAAACCTTCCGCCCCTGCTAGAGAGCTGTCTGCAGAATAACACTAATATGAGGCATAATTTTGGACAACTATTTAACTCAAGTCAACAATCTATCATCCGGTAAATCTATTTAACTCAAGTCAACAATTTATCATCCGGTAAATCGATCTAGAAAACTGCAATTTGAAACTCCTTTTGGTTTTCTTTCCTTGAAAGTAATAAACAGCATCTAGCCCCCCAAACTAGTAAGTTCTTAAACTTGCATCCATTCTAACACAGAGATAGTGTCAATAATATCAAACTTAGCAGTTCAGCTAAAAGAACAGTGTTATCATTACGGAAAATTACCTTTAAGTTAGAGATAAAAAGTGAGTCGCACAAGACAATTGTACCACCACCGGTAAACTGAGCTACCATTGACCCAATTGTTGTGTACAATGACAAATATACCTGCAGGGGATTCAGAAAAGGATATTGACTTGATCTTGAGTAAAGTAAACAAAAGCAAAATCCAATAGAATTTATTTATTTTTTATTATTAAAAGCATAATAAATTGGAGACTTTTCGAAGATAAATGCTCCATCAGAAGTTCAGAACAAATATGGGCACCATTTATTCTCAAACGTTTAACGAAAACAAAGCACCATTTACGTTGTGTGCAATTATTATCAGGAAAAATTTGATGCATTAATGTAATGTCAAAATTGAAACCAAGGAAAAATTAGCTCATCATTGAAATACTATACATTACCTGTAAGAGAGCAGGCCTGTCCTTGCTTACACATTCAAATAACACTTGCAAGCAAAACTCCTGGAACTCAACATCAGTTCTGCGAATTTGTTTTGTCATTTTCTTGTTATTAAAGAAACATCAAATTGTCAAAGAAGAAACGAAAGTACGAAGTAGCAGTAATGTAGTAGCCTTCCTTCAGCCTTTATTCATGGAAAAGTATTAAACCCTCCATAAATGCCATTTTAACAACAGAGCAATAAACACTGTAATTTCTTAAAGCATATACCTAAATCCAGATGCTATAATCGTTCTCAACTTGCTCTTTCTTTTCTTAAGCACCACTTGTTTGATTTATATTTGAGTTATACATTTCCAAGGAATTAATCATTGATTGTTAATAATTTAAGGTCAGGTTTCAAATATATTTATCGTTTGATGCCATACTAAAAATATAAACGGGCTGCTATTTGATTTCATCTTCCACACTAATTTTATCATTAAATTTAAATCCCTCTAGACAAAAAATATATTAATAAAGAATATCTAATTTAAAACATAATAGGAAGATACTTCATGGTTCACAATTCGAGTTTACCTCAAAATTCCATAACATAAAGCTAAACAATTCTTTACAAAACAAATGCCATTCAGTGATCTAATTTAAAACGTAATAGGAAGATACTTCATGGTTCACAATTCGAGTTTACCTCAAAATTCCATATCCATAAAGCTAAACAATTCTTTACAAAACAAATGCCATTCAGTGAGTGCCTCGCCTTTATCAGTGATTACTTGGGAGTTGGGACACCATAGCTATACTTGCAATGGTAAATTCAAAGAAATTTATTGCATAGTTATTTTTAACATGCTGGTTGCCAGCTTCTGAAATATCACACCAGTCACATTGCTCCAGAAATGCCAAAAGAAGCAGGACACAGAAAGTTGAGAAAATACAAGTGACTTAAACTAAAAGGCTGACTTATCCGAATTTGAATTAAAGAAAATATGAGAAGTTGAGAGCAAAATGCACATGTTCAGAAAAAAGAAAAATAACTTCAGCCAAAAAAAGAAGAGAACAGAGAGAGAAGAAATATAAAGTTTCTCCTAGTTTGTTCCTCTGATTTTTAATTTCTGTTTGGTTTGGTCTGAACTAGGACGCCCCAAGTACACACCACATGATATTTTTTTTTTTTCCACACCAGACACACCAGGATCTAAATTTGAGAGTTGAAGGTAGAAAAGTTAATCGCATACTTGCCTGCTATTCCAAGAAGGATCACGGCAGAGTTGTGCAAAAGCAATCAAGCTAGGATCAGATGAGAAGGTACTGACCACCTGATCAACTGTAACAGAACCAGGTCCACTGCAGCCATCTGAGCAAGGATCACGAGCTTTCAAACTAGTCAAACCAAAGACCTGGAACGAAAAGAACATTTTGACATGTATTATATATTGTGAGAGATAAAGGAAGCCGTCAGGTGATAAAGTAATTTAACCTTGTGCATTGCACGTGACAGCAGCGACTGGCATCCTATGGGATCATCAACATATGAACAAGCTCCAACTTTTCTCTTGATATACAATACACCAGAACTGAATGGGTTACTCTTGTCCCCAAAATTCCACCAAGCTTTATCTGTTTAATAAAACAAAGAAAAAAAATTGTCAAACAATGAAACTTCAAGGGATCTAAAACACCACAAATTATACAAGGTATTAGACAAGAGCAGCTGGCATCATGATCTACCTTCAGGAACCAACTCTATTACTTGAGGCCAGTACCGAGGGCCGCAAACGCGTATTGTCTTCAACTGCAAGCAGCAAATTATGAAGTAATTGGTGAATCAAAAAACTGAATTTTACTAATTTAACCAAAAATAGGAGAGCAGGCAGACTCAAAGGGTGAGCTAATAATCAGAATTTCAAGTAACTAACAAAGTTCAGTGAAAATTTTAATCAGAGAAAATGCTATTTTTGGACAACTATCATAATATATCCATTAAATGACTGGCTTTTGTTAAAACTATCCTAAATTCAGTAAAAATTTACTAGCAATAAAATTTCTGTCAAGAGATCATCTGATGCAGAGACAGCCACAGATTTTTCCAGGGAACTTCCCTTGATCATTCAAGGGAGAGAGAGGAAAAAATGATAAGATGAGGACTGAGAGTTATACGGTATTTTATTCAGGAGACTTGATAACTTACCACAGCTCGTTCTGGCAGAAGACAGGGTGTAACTTCACAAAAGCTTGTTTCTGCATAATGGTCAGTTTCCCTAATAGTAACTTCAAGAGGGGCATATACAGGTAGACCAGTATCAACATCAACAGTCTGAATCCAGCGAGCCTCTGTTGCAAGTACATATAAATGCCGAAATGCCTGTAAAGAACACTTACTTTAGGAACATAAAGCTCTAAATGAAAATTGAACAATCAGACTAGTGAGAGTATGAAGTGTGCTTCAGCCTTGAAATTTATAGGACACTTTAATAATCGATTAGCATATGCTTCATATTAAATCTCAGAGAAATCCTTTATTTTATTACAAAGAACATAGTTCAACTATTTACATACAAAGTCCTAATGACAATGACTGGCATTTCTGGAATATTTCAAAATCCACGGTGTAATCAATATTCTAATTGTCGAGAGAAGTGTATTGGTAGCTCACATGGTGTGAGCTCAGCATGTGTATACATGTGCACTTAGAATGGGCAGCAGAATTATATTTATTCCATGTGCACTAAGCATGGACAAAGGTATATTGACAGTCACATATGTGATCTGATTGTATACTTAGCTAATTAAATATTTTTGTATAAAATAACCTAGAGAGTTATTTATATATACGTATAGTGTTGTACCTAATAATAATTGAGAGGAATTGTATTCTTGTATTATGGCATGGTATCATAGACGAATTAAAGGCTCTTACGAACCAGTCTTTTTAGTTTTTATTGCTGAACATAGCACTCTGTTTTTCCCTGTTTTCGGGAATCAAAACAGCGCATCTTTTCAGCTTCGTTTCTGCTAATCTCTTCTATCTCAGCCTTCCTTGCTGATTGTATAACACCTCTTTTGTCTAAATACATCACCAAAAATTATTAACCTGATCATAAAAAAGGTTTCACAGTTTATTTTCTGTCAAATCCTTGTCACCTTAAAAAAATATCTTGCCGGTATTTAGCCTGATTTATCACATTTGAATCACTCTATCTCACAAATTAGCTTTATTCCCTTCTAAACCTTCAGTTCTATCATGTCTGAAACCTCATAAACCACACAACCCATAACACCCCAACCACCGAAAACCATAACACTTTCACTAGAGAATTACAGATTGTTCAGCCCGGTCTACGACTCAATGGAAAAAACTATTTGAACTGGTCTCAATTTATTCAGACCTTCTTGAAGGGGAAAGGAAAATTGAGCTATCTTCTTGAGGCAAGTCTGAAGCCAATAGATCCGAAGTTTGCTGCATGGGATGAAGAAGATTCAATTGTAATGTATTGGTTATGAAATTCCATGACACTTGAGGTGAGTGATACTTATATGTTTTTGAAAACAACACACGAGATATGGGAAAACTGCAAACAGAACTATTCAAGAGTCCGTGACGCGGCTCAAATTTATGAGATCAAGATGAAAATCTCTACTATAAAACAAGGTAACAATTCAGTTGCTGAATATGCTCAGACTTTGCAAAGTCTGTAGTAGCATTTAGATCATTATGAGTGCATTGAAATGAAATGCAGCGAAGATGCAACTCTCCACAAACGTTACATAGAAAAGGAGAGAATTTACAAGTCTCTTGCTGGTTTGAATGCTGAATTCGATCTTGTTCATGTCTAAGTTTTGGCTAAAGAACTCCCCTCACTAAATAAGACAATGGCCATATTCTGAGGGGAAGAAGGCCATAGAGCAGTGATGATGAAGCCTCAACTAATGGAAGGATCAACCTTGAATGTCAAAGGTGCAAATCCTCAAAGCATGAAACAAGACCAACAACAAAACAATTATTCTGGCTGAACAGGAGATATCAGATTGTTGGAGAACTCAAAGGTTGGAAATAAGGATTCCACATGGTGTACTTACTGCAAAAAACCCCGACACACAAAGGATATGATGTACTTACTGCAAAAAAACCCCGACACACAAAGGATAGATGCTAGAAACTTCATGGTAAGCCATCACATACTCAAAATAACTCCTATCCTATCAACCGTAACTGGATAGCTAAGGGAAATCAAGGAGGATGGCAAGGACAGGTGCATATGACCTCAGCACATCCAAGAGGAGATGGTGATTTGCTCAAGGAGATTGAAAGTCCGAGGTATTTCTTGAGCACATTAGAGAAACCCACAGGTGTGAATGGTTGCTCTTTGGCTCTCTCAGGTAATTATTCTCACCCCCTTGCACTGAGTATTTTAGATTTCTCTTCAAAAGAATCATGGGTGATTGATTCAGGGGCTACTGATCATATGACCCAATCATCTCATGGGTTTGTCTCGTATAGTCCTTGTCCCAATAATAAAAAAGTTTCTACTGCTAATGGTACACTTATTACTGCTGTTGGTCAAGGGGATGTTACTATAAATTCAAATCTGGTTTTAAAACATGTTCTCCATGTCCCTAAGCTATCAACTAATCTTGTTTCAGTTCACAAACTTACAAAAGATTTGGATTGTGTGGTAACCTTTTCTTCTACAGTTTGTCAAATTCAGGACCAGGGCATGGAGAGGATGATTAGACTTGTTAAGGCAAAGAATGGGCTCTATGTCCTTCAGGAACCTAGTGGATAAAATAGCACTAAGAATCAGAATCTGTTGTCTCTGAATTGTCTTTTTCAAATAAAAATCAGATTTGGTTACATCATTGTCGTCTTGGTCATCCTTCCTTCAGTACTCTGAAGCTTATGTTTCTCGTTTATTTAAAGGATTGGAGTCAAGTATGCTTCATTGTGAGGTTTGTGAACTGGCTAAACATAAACAAACTTCTTTTCCAATCAGTATTACAAGAATGACATTCCTTTTTGTTCTTATCCATAGTGATATCTGGGAACCTTCTTTAGTCCAAAATATTTCCGGGACTCGTCGGTTTGTTTCTTTTATTGACGATTGCACTCGAGTAACATAGATTTATCTCCTAAAATAAAAATCAAATGTGAGCTCTACATTTCAGAATTTTTTTCAAATGGTTAAAAACCAATTTGATCTGATAATGCTCGAGATTATTTTAATCAAATATTGTCACCATTTTTTTTTAGCCAAAGGAGTAATTCATGAGGCTTCTTATGTCAACACACCACAACAAAATAGGATAGCTAAACGAAAAAATGGTCACCTTCTAGATGTAACCCGAGCCCTTCTTTTCCAAAAAAAATATTCCAAAAAATTATCAGGGAGAAGTTGTCTTGACTGCTACACATTTGATTAATAGGCTACCCTCTCGAGTCCTTGATTACAATAGTCCGATGCAACTATTTTCAAAATTCTTTCCTAACTTCAAAACAACAAATCATTTGACTCCTAAAATTTTTGGACGTGTGTCGTTTGTCCATATTCATTCCAATAACCGGAGGAAACTTTTGATACTAGGGCTCTTAAATGTGTTTTTGTTGGATATTCATCTACACAGAAAGAGTATAAATGCTACCATCCAACAACGAAACATTTTTTGTCTCTACTGATGTCACATTTGTTGAAAATGAAAACTATTTTCCTAATCCTTATCTTCAGGAGGAACCATCATTCGTGGAAGATAAGGATTCAGATTGGTCTTTACTTGATCCTTCACCTCTCCCATCCTTGCACCCACCAATAAATGAGTCATCCTCTTCTATTGAGTCATCCACTCCTAATCCAATAGAGACGAATAAACAAATTCAGAGTGTTATTCGCCCATTGCAGGTATACTCAAGGAAGAGAAATCATATTACTCAACCAATGCAAGTGTTTGATCTAGAACCCAACCCTAATACTGATAATGATAAGGTAATTCCTAATCCTTAAACTAAATTGAGTGATGTACCAGTTGTTAATGATGATGATCTTCCTATTGCTATCAGGAAAGGAATTAGAAAATGTACTAAACAATCAAAGTATCCATTGTTCCACTTTGTATCCTATAAGAAATTATCGAACAGTCATAAGAGCTTTCTTACCCATTTAAATACTATTATTGTCCCAAAAACTATCTTTGAAGCATTGGAGAGTAAAGAACAGAAAAATGCTATGAAGGATGAATTGGGTGCGCTTGAAAAAAATAAGACATGGGACTTAGTGGAACTTGCTAGAGGAAAGAAGCTTGTAGGATGCAAGTGGGTGTTTAATGCGAAAGACAAGGCAAATGGATCTCTTGAAAGGTACAAAATAAGGTTAGTAGCTAAAGGCTGCATCCAAATTATCTCGAAACTTTTGCTCCGATTGCTAAGATGAATGCCATGAGAATATTATTATCTTTGGCAGCCAATCAGAGATGGAATATACAATAATTTGATATCAAGAATGCCTTCTTACATGGAGACCTTACTAAAGAAATCTATATGGAGGTTTCACCGGGATTCGAGTCAGAAAAGAATAAGATGTGCAAACTGAAAAAAGCTTTGAACGGCTTGAAACAATCTCCTAAGGCTTGGTTTGGCAGGTTTGCTCAAGTTATGAAAGATATCGGCTACAAGCAAAGTCAAGGTGACCATATATTATTTGTTAAACATTCAGCATCAGAGGGAGTCACTGCTCTGCTAGTCTATATGGATGATATTGTGATAATAGAAGATGACCTTGAAGGTATGGAAAGTCTGAGAAAATGACTATTGCAGAAGTTTGAGATTAAGGAACTTAGAAGGTTGAAGTACTTTCTCGGCATTGAAGTAGCTCACTCTCAACATGAGATTTTTATCTCAACAAAAAAATGTGTTAGATTTGTTAGCTAAAGCTGGGAAATTGGGGTGTAACCCAGTAGAGATTCCTATTGAACAGAACCACAAGCTCAGTAAAGCACCTGAAGATGCAACAATAGATAAGTAGTCTTATCAAAGGTTAGTTAGCAAACTAATCTAATTGTCTCATACTAGACTAGATATAGCCTATGTTGTGGGAGTGGTGAGTCAGTACATGCATAATCCAAAAGAAGTTCACTTTCAAGTTGCTCATCGAATCTTACAATAATTGAAAAGTACTCCAGGAAAAGGAGTGTTGTTCAGAAGAGATGAGAAGTTAACTTTGGAGGCTTACATTGATGCAAACTATGTTGGATCAGTAGATGACAGAAGATCAACCTCAGGCTATTGTACTTTCCTTGGAGGCAATCTTGTGACTTGGAGGAGCAAGAAACAAAATGTAGTTGCAAGATCAAGTGCAAAAACTGAGTTCAAAGCAATGGCATTAGGAATGTGTGAACTTTTGTGGATAAAGATAATCTTGAAAGATTCGAAGATAACTTGGGAAGAATCGATGAAACCATACTGTGATAACAAGTCAGCAATAAATATTACACACAATCCTGTGCAACATGATCGTACCAAGCATGTAGAGGTAGATAGACATCTCATAAAAGAGTTAGAAAGTGGATTAGTCTGTACACCATTTGTATCTACTGAGAGGCAACTTGCAGATGTGTTAACTAAAGGCTTGAGTAGGTCTACATTTCAGTCTATTATTACCAAGCTGGGAATGGACAATATCCACTCACCAGCTTGAGGAGGAGTGTCAAGAGAAGTGTATTGGCAGCTCATATGGTGTGAGCTCAGCATGTGTATGCATGTGCATTTAGCATGGGCAGAAGCGCAGAAGAATTATATTTATTCCATGTGCACTAAGTATGGGCAAAAGTATATTGACAGTCACGTGTATAAACTGATTGTATACTTAGTTAATTAAATATTCTTGTGTAAAATAACCTAGAGAGTTATTTATATATATGTATAGTGTTGTACCTGATGATAATTGAGAATGATAATTGAGAGGAATTGTACTCTGGCACTAAGTATACTATTTACATACAAAGTCCTAATGACAATAATTGGCATTTCCGGAATATTTCAATATCCACAGTATAAATCAAAATTCTAATTAGTCGCAAACATACGAAATAAAAATGTTCAAAATAAGAAAAATATAGCATTCAATGTTGAATGTTCATCCTGTAGAAGCATCAAGATTTGTATTATATATAAGTGACATGTAATCAATTCTGCTTGCCAGAAATACCTGGAGGTGGCATCGGTTATCATTTGGACCTGTAGGCAAGCGTGGGTAAAGCGTAATTAGCAATGCAGCAATGGAACCATTGCTTGTTGAAAATGTCCGCATTCCTCCTCCAAGAAACAAGAAACCAATGGCTAAGCTTACCTAAAACCACCATGTTTGTAATGTAAGAAATGACTAAAATTTCAAAGAGAGAGAGAATGAAAAATAGACGATTACCAGAGCCCACTGTCAACTTCCAAACAAAATACAAGCAATTACAATACAATAGAGTTTGTCAGAATAATTTAAAAAAATTAACCTTTATAAATCTTTATGTTATTTATAATGCATGCCTTTGTCCCCAGTCAAAGCATTTATGACTAGCGATTTTACTAGGCTCTTTAAACCACCATAGAGTACCCTTATAACCATTTATATGAAGCAGAAATTTACTTGAAAACCTCAATGACACTCAATTAGCGTGTAGCCACTTGGATGGCCGAGCAAGCATGGCAGATATCAGAAGGCAAACCTTAATAATTAACAGAGCTGGTTTGTGCCTAAGATTGACAACCTCAATACGTTTCATATTAGTTTGTACCATTTTTACATTCAGTACTTCTTCACAGTAACATCTTAAAAACTTAAGTTACCATGGTTCGGGAACTTCTTTCATGTGAAAGGCAAACCAATGAGCAAGCACATTAATGGCTCCGGCACAATAGAATGTGACAACATAATATTGAGAATTCACACAGAACTAAAGAAAAACTTACTGCCATCTGAACACCATAATTAGCATGCCCATCTGCAGAGTTTCTGCTTCGGAGAAATCTCAATAGCCTAAAGGTTTGTAAATGACCAGAACCAGCCATAACCTGTTCGTATGGATGATGATAATCAGATGGTTAGCCTCATTTATGAATAGTAGAAATGAGAAAAATACAAGAACCTAATTGTCCATGTACCACAGAAAGGGAAAGAACGATGAGATGAAGGCATATCTCCAATGTGCCCCGATCCACATAGTGGGACAATCCCCTCGGGAACGTTCCACTTATAGAAGAAACTGATTTGATCTGTAAAGTACAAACCAAACATTTATATTTATATATGATCCATGTGTCAATACAAGTTAAGAAAAACAATCCGGAATGCCAAACCTCATTCAGAAAACAGAGAGCATTGTTATACAATAACTCCTGTGCATTCCCGTCCTTTGTACCTGCGAATCTCAATCCTGCCATGAGAAAAAACGAGGTTGGAGAAGGCATTGAACTCCAAGAGTTTGCATATTGGACATCTTAACATAAGGAAACTCTAAAAATCAAAAATCGAGGAACCAGGGGCGGAAGCACATTACAGCAAGGGTGGGCAAGTCCCCCCTCAAATTTTGTTTTTTTCGTGATTTTTTAATTAGTTTTTTGTAAATTTATAGATAGGCCCCCCTGCACTTCAAGTTTGCACTTATTTAGTTATAGTTTGGGTAATTGGCAGCAAAGTCCTCAATCTTTAGTGCCTTATAGCATTTGGGTCCCAATCCTTTATTTTTTGGCATTTAAATCCCCAACCTCCCATTTGACTTGTATTTTTTGGGTTTTAATTTTGTACAAAACTTTTATGTTATGCCCCCTGAATAACTATCGTGGGTCCGCCACTGCGAGGAACCATGGAAATTCAATAAAATTCTATTAATTGTTAATATTAGAAAGCATATAGTAATTAGTAACAACATTTCCAATAAGAATTTTTTGCAGTTTAAGGTTTCTTGAGTTAATCTAAGTCCATTTAGCACAAAAACAGTTTGTGATTAAGTTCGCTTGTCTATTTTGATTTTATATACAAAGCACCAAGCAACTCCAGACAAACCATCATACATGATGATCAAAATTCATCTGAGATACTGCTAATCAAAACAACCTTTATGTACCAAGTTAATATACAAATGATAGTCCTCCCACAAAGTAATTGAAACTGCAACCTACCAAGAGAAATACAAGCTCCAGCAACAATATTGACATACGCCTGCACAAATACTTCAGCGTCCATTTCATCAATATCACTAGTATCATCCCCAAGCCGTTCAACACCATTTTTGACAATATCAGGAATTTGCGATTGAATCCAATCTTGGGAGGGATGAACCCTGCAGCAGAACAACTTAGCAACTTTAGATAGATTAAAATAGCTTTATAAGTGTAGTTCAACAGTTGGGCCAGCTGAAAGAACGAGCAGTACCTGCTCCACATTATCAGATTCCGAGCAATAACACGAAGCATGATGAAGTCAGGCCTCACATATTTCAAGTCAAAACGGGTTTCAGGAATAGAGAGTTTAGAAACAATTGTTTCTGATTCAGTCTGTTATAAATATGGAGCAAAGTGAGAAACTCATGAAAGACTATATCTTGATGTATTTTTTCCTTATGACTAGAGATAGACGCACATGGTGCAGATAATCGAGCTAATCAAGATTTTTACCTTCAAAAACATTAAAGCAAGAGCGATAATTGCTCCAGGGGCAGTGACATCAATATTAATTGTGTTCCCATCCATCATCTAACCAGAATGTTGGCAAATGAAAAAATAAAATAAAAAATAAAAATTCCTTGTCAGCTGTAAGGAGGAGCAAAATGAACTATATTCTAAAACAATTTAAGTAGATAGATTGACGAATGCAAAGCTAGGGTATGCAAATGACACCTGTGCAGCAGCACGACTTTGTTCATCACTTGGAAGTCCTGAGGATAGGGATCTTTCCTGATGAAGAATAAACCAAAATAACAACAATTTAACTAAACCACCAACATCGAAGCCAGTAGAGCCATAAAGAATTTAGAATTACACCGGTATGGTTAAATATTTCAGTCAAAGCATTTACAACATCTAAACGAATCAGAACTAAAGTTGTAGGAAGCAAATTTATACACAGAATAAATGGATACAGAAGAAAAAAGAAACTTAAATTGAGAAGCCTACATTACGAACCTCTTTGCCACCAATATAGTGGAATAATCGATCAACCATCGCATCCATTAAACCAAGTGCATCGTAGCCTCGACCTTCATTTGCAATGACATAGTTAGTCACGACCAAAACTCTCTATATTATAATTTTTCATATACATTTATCTGTATATAAGTATCTCAAGGCCATACCTAATGCAACAAGACCCAATGAAAATCCTGCAGAAACAGCATAACCCTCCCTTTCGAGTACATTATCTCCACCACTTCTACGCCCTATTTCACCCTGGAAAATTGATCATATAACACATGAATAATTTACTAACATCTTACAAACAAAAAGAAGCTCCATAAGGGAGACAGTATTGATGAAAATGAACCTGGTTTTCTATCAAGGAATAATTTTAATTGAAGAACTCTAAATCCAGTTTTCTACCATGTTTGTCTGTGTGTATGCCCATAATCTATATAGGTACTCAGTAGACCAGGCATAAGCTATAAAGAAAATAGTGAACTTAAATTTGCCCTATCAGACCACTCAGTGAACTCCCCCCAAGGAAAAGAAAAACGAAAAAAGAAAAAATACTACTTGATGAGCTCGTCCCTCTTTAAGTAAAAAACAAAAATAAATAAATAAAAAATAAAACACACACACACACACACAAAAGCATCAAGGAATTAATAGTCATTTTTCCATGAAATTAATGTTGTAAGGCTTTTGGACGTAAAACTAATAAAGGATTATGCACATTCAAAGATGTCACTAGAGAAACACAAGAAAAGAAATCTACCAAGAGAAACTGCATGGTCTGTGGATGCGCAGATCCTTCATGAAGAAGACCAACTGACATTAAAGCTGCGGGCTGAATAAAAAACAAAAAACTGTGCAGCGTTAAAGTCAATACCTGGAGGAAGACCAAATAATTCTACAAAACAGCACTAAAATAGGATCAAGCACGTCGTCGTGTAAGACCAAGTATGGAGCAGAGAAAAAGAATATTAGATAATAATATCAAATCATAACAAGCGGAAAAGGAAACCCAACATACAACAAGCACGTGCCACTAGAAGGCAAAGCCCGACAAATACCTGCACCTGGTTTACAAATACTAATTGATAACTGAAAGATTTTGACAATAACATGATAGATACCTGTAGAAGGGTAGGCAACTCCAGCTCAGGAAAGGAAGATGGATGACGAGCAGGTATATGAACATAAAGAGACTGTAAAAGTAGAAGATAAAAGGTTCAGCTAATAATACAGCAGACAGACTTAAGCAATGACTAAAATAGGTAACTCCAAATTTTAAATGGACCAATTCATACCACTATTTCAGGGAAGCTTAAGATAGAGGGATGGGAAGGGGAGGGGAGAAGATTAAGATTTCAAATAGACATCATGAAAACATTAAAAACATGATTAACTGCTGAAAAGCCAGAAAACTAATAAGTCCCATTAAAGCCAAACTTAGCACAAGTATAAACATAAATTTGATGCTTCAAAGAGAAGGAAACAAGGGAATCCCTGTTTTATGTATATAACTTAAAGCAAGTATATTTTTATAACTCCCATTAAAGCCAAAATTAGCACAAGTATAAATATAAATTTGATGCTTCAAAGAGAAGGAAACAAGGGAATCCATGTTTTATGTATATAACTTAAAGCAGGTATATTTTTATAACTTAAAGCCGGTATATTTTTATGTGTATATGACTATATATATATATATATATACATGCACATATGCCTTTATAGACAAAGAATTGCCATAATCATATCAGCAATATATGGTGCATCTGCAAACAAGATAATATAAGTTGAAAAGTAACAGCTCAGAATCAAGAAAACATATGTTTACTTTAGATATTGATGGATCCATAGTCCCTCTATACGAAGCTGCCAAGCCAAGCATCAATCCCACAGTTGTGCTTTCATGCTCCTAAACAAAAAGAAAGGAAAAGGATTTCAAAGATTAAACATAAAAGAGAATAAATTTTAAGTTTAAGAAAAGTTAAAAATTTACGATATTCAAACATAAAAAAGCAACCCAAGGAAAACCATAAATAAGGATAGTAATAAACAAATATTTCTAAGGAAAAAACCTGAGCGTAATACTGGTAAATATCTGTTAGATTTAAAACACGCAGATGTCCATGCAACCCTAGTGCAAGAAGAAGTCCAGCATGAATAGCATTTGGTTCTCCAGGTTTGTTATATATAATCCAGGTTCTTGACATTTTACCCTGCGAGCAAAAACTTACTTGTACAATCACATATTACCAGATTACAATTTACATGTTAAAGTAAACATATTTTTGCCTTAAGACATGAAAGAAAAAGAATTCAAAAGAAGAATAAACTTGAGATCAATTATTCTCTACACACAAATAAAGAATTCTTGAATGACAGGATTGATAGGCAGAGCCTATACTTGTAGCTATATTATAAGATATATGAGTATTTAGAGACGAAATATGGGAACCAATATTATTTCATAATAACTAACCAGGAATTAGAGAACCTGGGTTTCTCCCTAGAGCAGAGCTCGTTCAATCCATACAAAAATCATATCCCCTTCTTCTAGAGCCCGTTCGTACATATAGCCCATGCCTAACAAACTCCCCTCACATCACATAACAAATTCCCACCCAAACTAACTCTGACTCGGCAAAACTAACAAAAATATCTTTGGCCACATTTCCGCCCTTAATTCATTTTAGCCTTTCTTCTAGCATAAGTAAAACGTAGAGGTGGCTTATCAATACTCCCCACCCAAGTGTTCACCTTGTCCTCAAGGTGAAAGGATGGCAATTGTTGCTGGATAGAATCAGACTCCTCCCGCGTAGCCTCAAAGGCTGGCAGTCCTTTCCACTGGATGAGCACATGAGGTTTGGCCACACAGCTAGATGTTGGCAACTGCACTCCCAACAATTGATCAAGCTCCACCCTCCAAATCAGGTCCCTGGTCAGTGTAAGAGGTAAAAAGGAGGCCTTAATCATATGCTTTGTAGCTAGGAGAAGGAGGGAAACATGAAACACAGGATGGATGGCATTCTCAAGGGGTAATTCCAGACGATGGCATTCTCAAGGGGTAATTCCAGACGATAAGCAACCTGTCCAATCTTCTCTAAAACATTAAAGAGGCCAAAATAACGGGGAGCTAGCTTCTCATTTTGTCGTTTGGCCAAGGACAACTGAAGGTAAGGGCGGAGCTTCAGGTAAACAGCATCACCAACTTGAAAGTGGAGGTCACAGTGATGCTTATTAGCGGATTTCAGCATCTGTTATTGTGCTTGTTGTAGTTGCAGCTTCAATTCATCCAAAATGTCATCGCGATCCTTCAATTGTTGCTCGACGGCATCTTTGGAAGTGCTACCATGCTCAAAATGCACCAATGTCGGTGGATCACGCCCATAGACAGCCTTAAAAGGTGTAGTGCGGGTGGATGTGTGGAAACTGGTATTATACCAATACTCTCCCCAAGGCAACCAACGGAGCCATTACTTAGGCTGAGTACTAGCGAAGCAACGCAAATAGGTCTCAATGCTACCGTTCACCACCTCTGTTTGTCCATCCATTTATGGGTGGTAGGCGGTGCTTTGCCGGAGAGCCGTGCCTTGTAGGCGGAAAAGCTCTTTCCAAAATGTACTCAAGAAGAGTTTATCTTGGTTAGACACGATAATTCGAGGAAACCCATGAAGACGAACAACTTCTTTCAAGAATGCAACAGCCACCCCTTGGGTAGCCATAGGGTGGTGTTGGGAATGAAATGGGCATACTTAGTCAACCTATCAACCACAACAAAGATAGTGTCGTAGCCCTCCGAACGAGGCAATCCCTCAATTAAGTCCATGGAAATATCTTCCCAAATCTTATCCGGAATAGGTAGTGGTTGCAAAAGACCCGCTGGAGATAGTGTGAGATTTATGTTGTTGACATACCGAAGAGTTTGCCACATATTGTTGAATAGCTCGTCGCATGCCCACCCAATACCAGTCTGTGGCTATCCTTTGATACGTCTTGAGCACACCCAAATGACCTCCCGTCACCTCCAGTCACACTATCATGGTATTCGCGCAACAACAGTGGAATGTAAGGAGAGTCATGGGCAAGCACTTGCTTATCTTTGTACATGAGCTTCCCATCGCACAAAGAGAATCCGGCCTGGTTAGTAGGATCATCCTCCAACTGTTTGCAGACTTTCGAGAGATAGGGTCAACTAAAATTTGTGAGTGGATATCCTCCATGTTCACGCATTGCAGGGTTGATAGAATGGCCAAGGAAGGGCACGAAGGAACACGGGATAAGGCATTTGCCACTCGATTTTCTGCGCCTGATTTATATTGGATATCAAAGTTGTACCCTAGCAATTTCGTAAACCATTTTCGGTGCTCCGGTGACACGAGTCGCTACTCCAATAAGTACTTGAGGCTTCATTGATCGGTGCAAACCACAAATTTCCGGCCCAAGAGGGATGGTCACCACTTTTGAATGGCAAGTACAATGGTCATTAACTCCCGCTTGTAGATAGACTTAAGTCGATGGGGAGCTGATAGTTGCTGGCTGAAATAAGCAATGGGACGCTGTTGTTGCATTAATACCGCTCCAAACCCGTGGCCTGACGCATCAGTTTCCACAACGAATGGCTGGGAGAAATCGGGTGAGGCAAGCACCGGTAGTGAACTCATGGTGGTCTTCAACTGGTCAAATGCCCGTTTTCAAGAGACCAACCAAAATAATCTTTTTTTAATTGCTTGGTCAAAGGCCTAGCAATTTCGCCATATCCAGCAACAAATTTCCGATAGTAGCCTATCAATCCCAAAAAACCCCAGAGTTCATGGATGTTTTGAGGTATGGGCTAGGCACGCATGGCTGCAATCTTGAATGGGTCCGCCAAAACCCCTTCTCCAGAGATGACATGCCCAAGGTACTCCACTGTGGTTTGAGCGAAGGGACATTTCTAATGATTAGCAAAAAGAGAGTGGCGATGTAGAAGCTGTAACACCATTTCTAAATGCTTTGCATGATCTCCCAACGTTCGGCTATACACCAAAATATCATCAAAAAATACCATGACAAATTTCCGCAATGTGGTTTGAAAATCTCGTTCATAAGAGCTTGAAATGTGATGGGGGCGTTAGTGAGGCCGAAAAGCATTACTAAAAACTCGTAATATCCCTCATGAGTACGAAAAGTTGTCTTTGGAATGTCATGTGGTGATACCCAAATTTGCTGATAACCCAAGCGTAAATCAAACTTCGAGAACCATTGTGCCCTATGTAGTTCATTGAGGAGTTCTTCAATAACCAATATCGGAAATTTGTCGGCCATTGTTTCCTTATTCAAGGCGTGGTAATCCACACAGAAGCGCCAACGGCCATCCTTCTTCTTTACCAACAGAACAGGGCTCGAGAATAGGCTCTAATTGGGTTGGATAATTCCTGCAGCCAGCATCTCTCCGACAAGCCTCTCAATCTCATTCTTCTGGAACTGTGGGTACCTATAAGGCCATACGCTAATGGGCGCCACTCTTTCCTGAAGAACAATAGCGTGGTCTGTGCTACGAAAGGGGAGTAGACCCTGCGGTGGTTCAAATAGTGCTAGGAATTTCTGCAACACAGCCTCAATGGTGGCCGGTACCTTACGACACTCGGTCAGTTTGATCACGCCAACATTATTGAATTCCAACAACAAGGCATCGCCTTATGTCTTACAGTCTGGATCATGGCTTTAAGCGAAATTTGAGATTTACCCAAACTTGGGTCGCCCTGCAATGTCACAAGTACACCGCCGAGGTTGAATTTTATAGTCAATTGCTGCCAATTGATTTGCATTGACCCAAGGGACCCGAGCCACTATATCCCCACCACTACATCTGTCCCGCCCAACTCAATTGGCAGGAAATCGTCCAAAATTTCTAGCTGCTGGAGCGTCAGCACAACCCCCTTGCAGATAGTATTCCCCTACACAGTTAGGCCGTTTCCCATAGAAACTCCATACCCAGTTGTGGGAGTGATTGGTAAGTCAAGTTTATGGACCAAATCAGAGGAAATGAGCTCTACAATCTATTAAAACAATTACCCCTTGGTTCCTGATACGCCCTTGGAGCCTCATGGTGTGAGGTTCGGTTAAACGGAAGACAGAGTTGATAGAAAGTTCGGTAACGCCTAGCTTGAACTCGTCACCCAACGCTTCGTCCTCACAATGTTTGGGCATTTGGCACGCTCTCGTCATCGTGGACCATAAGAACTTGAAGTTGTTTCTACTTACAGCAATGGCCAACCGAGTACTTCTCGTCGCACCGATAGCAAAGACCCTTTTCTCGTCGAGACTGTACTTCCAACTCAATGAGACGTCGGAAGGGGTTCGAAGGTCNGTCGTGGTCGCGGTGGTGGACTGTGTAATAGTTGGGCGAGAAGAATTTGACAAGGAGGAAGTAGAAGAGGGAATGGGCTTGCTATGTCCAAGAGAAGGGCTTAGGCCTCAGCCTGATCGAAGTAGCCCTAATTTCTTCTCAACAAGTCTGGCCGCTTTCATCATGCTGTCCAACCCACTAGGCTCCATCACTAAGACCTCAGCCAAGATCTTTGTCTTCAACCTATTAAGGAATGCACTCTCCAACACTTCCTCACACTCATCGGTGTGGCAACGAGCACTACAAACTGGTGGATGAACTCTTTGACTGAAGCATATTGACGGAGCAACAGGAGCTGTTGACAAGCCGAGGCTGTCGTGGTGGCGCGAAAGCGGTCCAAGAGAACACTGAAATTCCGTCCAGCTGCGAAACGGGTGTCGTCGTTGTTCCCATTGATACCAGGCGAACGCAGGTCCCTCAAAGTAGATTGCGACCACGGCTAATCGCTCAACCTCCGCCATGGAATTAAGATCGAAATACCGAGTGACTTGAAGTAACCAACCATCCGGATCTTCGCCATCGAAGCACAGAAAATGCAATTTGTGAGCTCTGTTGTCTATTGTGAGACCGGACGGACCGGACACGGAGCTCATCAGCGAAGAGTTGGGAAGCGGTGACGATGGGTAGACTGACGCCTCCGCAAGAGGGAAAAGAGCAGCAGTGGAACCGGTTGGAAAAGAAGCGGGGGAGGTGGTGGGAAATAACTGGTTGAAGTGGGTAAGGAGCAACTCGACGTTTTTCTCCATGGAGTTGAGCTTCTTACGTCGTCTAGGAGAGGCAAAGTCCTACCTCTAAGTCGCGCGCTCTGCCTGCACCTGCTCCTCCAGTTGGTCGAGGCACAACTCAGATTTGCTCCAGGTGTTGGCAGCCATGATCAAGGTGAGTGCTTTGATACCAAATTGATAGGCAGAGCCTATACTCGTAGCTATATTATAAGATAGTATTTAGAGACGAAATATGGGAACCAATATTATTTCAAAATGACTAACTAGGAATTAGAGAACCTGGGTTTCTCCCTAGAGCAGAGCTCATTCAATCCATACAAAAATCATATCCCTTTTTTCTAGAGCCCGTTCGTACATATAGCCCATGCCTAACAAACTCCCCTCACGTCACATAACAAATTCCCACCCAAACTCTCTGATTCAGCAAAACTAATAAAAATATCTTTGGCCACATTTCCGCCCTTAATTCGTTTTAGCCTTTCTTCTAGCATAAGTAAAATGTAGAGGTGGCTTATCAATCTACAAGAAGCACCCACACATCACTTTAACAGAAGATGTATATGCATTAAATTTTAAAATAAATAAATCATCACCACGGAATTTTTCAGAGAAATGACAACCATTTCAAACCATGTATTTAGGCATTGAACAAGCACTTTATGCTCTTAAGAGAAGATGATTAACCTGTAGTGGGGCCAGCCTCAGTCCAGCAGCCACAGCATTGTGAAACTCAGGCCAAGATTTAAGTTCTTGTATATTCCTCACAGTAGGATCGAGATTCACCTTTCCATGGGAAAAGTACAAGTAGATTAAGACACCAATAAACTATCGGAAACGTAAAACTGGATAGGAAAAGAGGTACAATAACATAGACATGTGATTCAATAATAGTATAAGCTAGAAACATGTTTGAGAAACAATGAATAGGGAGAAAAATACCGAGCAACCTAAGAAAACAATTATTCAGAAGAATATTAATGGACCTGTGTAACAACTTGGAAAAGCAAAAGGTCAAAAAAATAACCGAAACGATGCAATTCACAAGGTGCATATAATTATACAAACTCGACAAGTTGTATTAAATGAAATTTTATTAAAATCAGACTGAAATTTCATATATAAACTAGGTGAGTCACTTCTATATTCTGGTTATCGTTAAAGGATAAATTCCTAATTTTATCTTGTTCAAAAAACTTTGGTATTTGGATGAGCATTTTAGCCATTGAAATTCTAAGCATTTAATAGGAACATTTTGGAGCTTCTAAGAGATTTAGGACTAATTCATGTACCTATAAATTTGAAATTCATGAACAGACAACTCAGCACTAAAAGAGTTCTATAAGACACTGCCAAAAAAGTACAACAATAAAGCAGTCCAAACAGAGGAGAAATTCCAACTTTGCATGCATAAAGGACAGATATAAAAAGAACACAAACACATCACGAAAATAACATTATACGAACATACAGTTGCATTTTGCTGGGTAGGCAACCGTCCTGCTAAAACAAGCTTCGGAACCACAAAGGCCTGCACACAAAATCCAAAGATCCCGTTAAAAATGTCAAGGCACTTAAATTAAAACAAAAGTTTTCCAGAACACACACACACACACTAAAAGTACCTCTGTCAAAAGTGTATATATTGTTCCAAGAGTGAATGCCCCACGACCTAGAGGAAGAGAAGTAGTCCTCTGCGCAAGATGCCATAACTGGGCCTTCACAAATGCAGTTACCATTTTCAGTAACCTAAAATCTTGAGCATATCACAAAAAAGACAAAAAATTCGACATGAAAATAGATTTAAATAAGATGTACCTGTTGAAGGTCCTGGTCAGAGGCACTAGGATTAACAGACGTTTGAATTGCCACAGGTCTTGCCGAGCACAAAAGGCGTCTAACCTGGTAGAAGTGAAAGTAGCTTTGAACTATTAAAGATTTGAAAAGAATCCAATTTTAGAAGACATATTTGTACACCAAAAGAAAAAAAGACATCTAATATGGAGAAAAACAGTTCAAATACACCTGACTAACAATGAAATTTAATAACCATCAATCTTGCAAAGTTGGTTGAAGACCAACATTAACAATTTAACGACCATCAACCAACCACAATGACCTTCACCTTCCGAGTACAACGGTCAGTAATCTAGTAAGCTGTACAATTCATATGGTCAGCAAGCATACGTACACACACATGTAGGAATATACATACCAATTTCTCAGTGATCAATGTGCAATCAGCAATGTAGAGGAGGAAAAGACGATTTTAAAGCCAACTATAAAATGTAAGATGCAAACAAATAGGCAGAGTGGTTCTAACATGTCTAATCTTCCTAAGATTATTGCTCACATTCTGTTGAAAGGGCCAACAGGTACCTCATTCAATCGTAAATCACGGCCATAGCGCAACTGCGTGCTAGAGTTGAAAATATGCTCCATGCCATCTGTCATAGAACCATCGATAGAATCTGTATCCTCAAATTTGGCACCATCTAATCTGATTGTATCAGAAACTGTGGAAGGAATTGTCACCGGATGCAGATGTAGCATGTATGGTGTAGAAATAGAGATTAAATTCACATTAGTTTGGGTTTCAAACTCCTTAGTTTTGCGTGATCGTGCTGGACATGACAAAGCCAAGTCCTCTCGACCAAGTAAAACATACGCAGCTGCAGGCCAGTCAGTCGGAGGCGATTCCCGGCACTTATCCAATGCCTATAGAGTGCAGACACAAACAGCATCAATAAGCAGAAACTAATGATTCAAAAATGATAACCAATAATGGCTAAAAATTCCAACAATGCTTAAGCAGTACTAGAATAATTGTGCTGAAGTTGTAAAATGCTAGCACGCATCTCATGCAGTGCAAAATTACATGGACGTCTGTATGAATCGTATAAAGTACATCTGTATTTATATAGGAGTAAAATCAACCGAAATCTCTGCCCAGGGAATTTTAAGTGCCAGAAGATTTGTCAAGCATCCGCAGAACATACAATAAACCTAAATATGGTAGTAAAATCACATTTCCACCGTTTTTTTAACGGTTTGACATTTATAAGTGTGGCAAGACTTACATGTCGTAGAGGAAGAGATACACCAGAAGGTAGCAAGTCAAGTTGTTTTAGTCCAAATCTTTCTCCAACCATTGCCAAGACAGTAAGTTCCTCACCTGTGCAATGTGATCCCGCAGCAATATTACAGTAAACACCAGATGAAAGCTTTTTTCCTACTTGTTTGGCACCAGATAACAAACTATAGAAGGAAACTATCTTCCGGGCCCAGCTCACAATAGAACTTCCATTTTGACAAATTAAAGGTGAAAGATCATTAAGACTTGCAGAATTGCATCCAAGCAGCAAACAGCTCTCAAGCCATCTGAATAAACTCTGTGGTGTCTTACTTGAAAGGGAAGTTATAGGCATCTGAACATTTCTGGAAAACCCAGGAAAGTCGCGAACATAATGGTCCAGATAGCTTTGTTCACCTAAAAACTTGGCAATATCACATAGCAGAACTGCCAGAAGCTCCAAATCCCTATAAACGACAATGCAAAAGTTGGTAAATAAAATGAGACAATAAGAAAATAATAAGGACAAAGGTACATAATACATTCACCAGGTTCAAAAAATGCAATTCACAGCCTGCCTGCCTATTAGGAAAAGATTATGGCAGCTTCCAACGATTAAAATAGTCCATTTACACCACCAATTTCATGTAAGTTATTCAGCCGGTAAGTAGTACTTAACCCCGTTCTCTTCTATTTCATAGTTCAAATACTCACTATGTCGCTTAATTCACATAACCATAAATGAATGTTTAACTAAAACCCAGAAGCATTGAATATTTGACCAGAGGATTAAGAAAAAATAGTAAAATGTTAACAGAAACTTAAGTATAAGATAGATAGGTCAAAAAAATTTATGCATACCTCTTGCGGAGAGTATCCAGTTTCAGACTCTCATATACTGCATGCAAACAACCCAAGCTCTCCGTCATTAGCTCAGAGTAAACTGATTTTTCTAATTCTTTTGAACCATAAAAATTTGATCCAAAAGCATCCATTTCTTGCTCTTCAACTGATTGTATTGAAGAAACCCCAGGAACAAAGTTATGTTTGCAGAAGTTCTTGTGGAACTTGCTACTGATAAGAAATTCCCAAGATGACTGAACCGTTGAGTTTGAACGCTTTTGAGTACTGATAGAAGATCCACACATTTGCAGAATAATACTACAAAAAGAGTCCCATTCTGAATTAACACCATTATCAGCCTCTGACAAATATCCAGATTCACCATCTTTCCAAAGAAGACCAAGAAAATGACTATAGAAGCTAGAACTTAGCCCCTCAGCCATTGCCGTGATACAATCATTTGCCAATAAGGAAGAAGGGCTTCTCCGTAATGCACACCTAAACATCTGGATTTATAATAAGAATAATAAAGACGTTCAAAGCTATTACAGTGACATCACAAACTAGAAATATAACTGATTAGGAGTATCATAGCTTAGTGCGAAGCTGATAGCTGACTCAAGGGTTTATATACATAGTTTGCATAGTAGTATGACAACAAGCTACAAGTCTAGGAAATCAAAAAATAATTACCATAAAAAATACCCGAGACAGCGCACCTGCCCACTATTTACTATAATGTTAATTCGCCCCTCAATTTCATCAGCTACTCCAATAATCTTCAAGTCATGGGAAATAGATGCTGTTTCTCTAAACTCCAAATTATGAGAAAGCCGATCTTTACTTAATGCTGAAGGCAGAACATACCTACATAGGCATTGTTTCCCTGACTGCAATAATAAAACATAGATGACTATACACCTGTAACAAAATGGTGCAGACACAAATCATGCTTGCTAGCATTGCACACTATACCTTTCATAAATTATGTTAAGTTTCTGATCTCTGTTTCTAATTCAAAGAATACTAAACTGCTCAAAAATCAGCTTCAAGATCATAATTTTCTCGTATATTTTCCAAAGAATATTTCTCTTTTAAACCTGTACACTTTTTAGGTTTTTCTTTATTTTGTTGTTAAATATTAATAAAGAGACCCAGTATAAAATTGCCTAATAAGAAAAGAACTATTTAAGAAAAATTACTTGCTAAAGCATGATCCTATACACGAACGTCTTCAGGTAGATAATTAAGCAAAGGTACATGTATTTTAATACAGGAGAGGAAAACATTACTTAAGTGGAGTAGTGATAATGTGTCCACAGATGAATCCTACTAAAACAAAAAGAAAGAATTGAAACTCTTCTCAACTGATGAATTTGTACATTCAATGCAGTATGAATTAAGCTTCAATGATATATTAGTAACTTCAATGCCTTCCGCCAAATTGACCCTGTGAGAAAAGATTAAGCTCATTTAGTATCTGATCACCCATTAACAGAAGTAGCTTACATAAAGAAGAAGGGCATTTTCTGGAGCCAAAACAATTATGTCTGAATATGGCAGCAGGCCAACTTTCATTCTGAAAACATTGAATTAAAAGAAATAGAGTGAGTTAGAAATTCAAGTCAAAATGATAGTAGGACAATTGGAAAGACTTAAAACTGGAGAGAAAAGCATAACTTTACCTAGGACGTGTTACAGTCACAGGAGCAGCTGCAATTGCAGATATACTCCAGCTCATGTCAGGTTTAATATCAAAGACAATTTCATTATTTATTTCAACACTCAGAAGCCTTACAGACAATAATTTCCTTTGTTCTTGGTGAAGAAAACAAATTATAGGAGCTGCATCATCATCAGTTGCAAGGAAAACCTAACAAACATTTAGCGGATACTTAGCATAAAGGAAAGTGAAAGACTTCGGAATTTTTACAAAATGCCGTCCCATGCACGAAAATAAAATGGCAATATGGATATCCACAATAAAGTTCAACAAATAAACCAGTACCTTACAAGCAGCTGTTTGCACACCCTTCCCTTGCCATATTCTACGGAAGGAGAACTGTTTTGGTAGTACTCCAGAAGGAATCGCATCCAACAAATTAGCATTTGCCACTTTAAGGTTAGAATTGATAACTTCTACAACCCAAACTGAGTGTTGCATCTTTCCTGCAAACAACTTAACAAAGTCAATATGATAAATCCAGGACAAAAACGAAAGAGAAAACCACTTGGGATTGAGAAACCTTTGTTATATGATGCCATTAGAGGTACTTGCTCACTCGACCAAATTGTTGTTTCATCAAATTCCTTCATTATGTTGTACTTTCCTCTGTCTTCAATATATGTCAACTAAAAACGTATAGAACAAATCTCGCATAATCAGTAAATAACGAATAGAAGCTAAGAGTAAAGCCTAAAGAACAAGATAGTGCAGGTATCTGAGAAGAAATCACAAACAAAAAAGAGAGTTCAAGCAAAATACTTGTGGTTCTTCAAGTGGATCTTTCAGAATCATATGTGAGGACATTGAACTCGTTTCTCCCTTGACTATATTATCAAAAGCACTTAGCAAATTAAAAGCCTGTTGTGGACTGTTTTCATTTTCTCTTCTAGGATGGGATATTTCACGTCTACCAAATAAAGGACTTGTAGATGAAATAGAAACATGAGTTGTTGAACTTGTATCGGCTTGTTGCTGGAACAGTAACCCAAAAGGAAGAGCCCATATTGATGTGATGGAACGGGACAGAGGAATGGATGTCACTTCGCCTGTAAAAACCAGGCTTTAAATTCAAGTCATGCCTGAGAAAGAATAAGGAAAATAATGGTTTGCAAGTTGCAACGTAGCATCTCATATCTAGTTAGTTGTCATAAAAAATAAATAAATGTATCAACTTTTTAAAACATTACAAATACATCAATACACTAGGAAATAAGTTTTTTATTCCTCTCTGGTCTTTAGTAAATTTAGGACAGCCGAATTCTGGAATTTCAGGTAATAAGTTTTTATTCCTCGTGCAGCATTTAAACCCTCAATTCAGATAATTCTGAATAACAAATTCAAATTACAAGAAGCCTATAAACCATATCAATCAGATCTATCATCTATGTCCTTTTCCTTCATAACATTCTAAATTGCATCCATTTGAATTTTTCAGAGGGCTCTTATCCTGCATGCACAACATATTGTTGTTTTAGATATGGTAAAGTATGGGTATGTCTTTCCTCGATTCTCATGTTGCTATACTTTTTGCAATTCTAATACCACAAGAAATACTTAACCTTAAGTTAGTACGCATGTATCGAAAATGCATATACTGTTCTGGTCAGCTCACCTGATGTGTTGTATATCGTCAAAGAAGCAATTTGTAAAACACAAAGAAGAGCCTCAGCCATATCACCCAAACGACACCAGCACGCCTTAAATTTGTGAAAGAAGTTTACCATCAAAAAATTCAAAAGAAGAAAAGTAAAATGTCAGTTCAAAAACAAAAAAATAAAAGTACATATTCAATTACTTTTTTAACATAAACACGTTGATCCATTGAATCATACTGAAGTCAAACAATCTGAGTGATTCATTGAATCAAAGAAACCTTGTAATGAAATCAAAAGCATCCATAAAATACGATAAGAAACTTCGAGTTTATGCATTTTCTGTATCATATACAAGAACATACATACCATAACGACTGGGGAGGACAACGTGAACCTCTTAAACACTCGTGCACCTGTTGTCCATATTATCCTGTCACAGGAAAAAAAAAATAAAAAAAAGGATCACAGAAAAACAATCTAAATTTTTTCTTAAAACTGAACTTAGTGGCAATATTAACATGTTATTCTACCCTAAAGGACGAAGTATTCATCTCATAAAATTTTGAATTATCTTTCTCCCTCGTTCAATTTTCATACGATATTCTAAGAAACCAAACAGAAAATTTCAACAAAATCACCCATATCCCCTAACAATAGGCTCTCGTGGTCGAAAAGACAAAATCTTCATCCCATAAAATTATGAATTTTCTTTCTTCCCCAATTCCATTTTCTCAAGATTTTCCAAGCAACCAAGCGGAAAACTTCAGCAATTTCACCGATTTCCTGCAACAAAAAGCTCGTGGTCGAAAAGACCAAAGCTTCAACTCACGAAAATTTTGAATTTTCTTTCTTCCTCATCCCAATTTCTTACGATTTTCTAAGCAACCAAACGGAAAATTTGAACAGACATTACCGATTTCCCCTAACGAAAAGCTCGTGATCGCATCGATCGCTGAGGGCGTAGCCCGAGGCATCGAAATCGTCGGCATCGTCGTCTCGTTGGCGAATGAGTTCGGGGTCGAAGAGGAAGTAATCGTAGTTGTCCGTGAAATTATCGGCGGGTTTGCCGTCGAGAGCTTCGGCGATCAAGCCAAAGGGCTTGAACTCGCCCAGCAAAGTGAGGCGACGAACGCCTATCGACATTTTTGTGAGTGGAACAACTCCCAAGTAGCGAGTAGCGAGTAGAGACCCTGGCACTGCTGGCTTTGCACGACAGAGAGACTTCACTCCCGCTCTTTCTTTTTCTTTTTTTGGGGGGGTGTTTAATTTTCGTTTTCTCCATTTTAAATAAGCAGACGTTAGCGCCATTTGAAACCCTAGAGTATCTCCTGTTTGGTTCCGTTGTTCTGCCTCGGGCCCACTGCTGCGTTTAATAAAATCAATAAAATAAACATAGGATTACAGGAAAATGATTGAATTTTTAGTCCATTTAAGTAAATATTTTTTAAAAAATATTATAGTTTTTAGTAATTATAAAAAAAAAGTCATAAAATTTGGATAATTTGTAATTTAAATTCTGAAGTTTAGATTCTACAAAATACTTTTTTGATATTAAGAATTTTTGAAAATTAATACATTGAGTTAACATTTTGAATAATTTTAATTAATAAAAGATGATAATATTTTCAAAATTAAGAAGAATAATAATAATTAATCCAGTTTTAGTACAGGATATTAATATTTTTTCATTATTAAAATTTGTTAAAAAGTCAGTTCAAGGTATTAATTTTCAGAAATTCTTAATCTCATACTATTATTTTGTATGGCCTAAATTTCAATATTTAAATTGTAAGACACTCAAACTTTAAAATATTTTTTGCAATTCACTCTTTTAAATAATATAGCAAAATGATTAGTATATTAATAGATATATCAAGTATATAATATGATGTATTTAGTATAAAAACTACACTCATTTGAGTGATCTAGCATTGGATTGTGTAAGATTATAGTCATGGACTCGACTGCTATATATGTAGAGTATATAGGATCACACCCCGTACAATCCTTACTATAAGTAACATTAAGTGGAGCTTCGATGATGTGCTCCATTGCCTGATGGATTAAAGCCCGCCTGAAGAGTCTTCAAACGCTCCATCACTAGATGAGATAAGGTATATTTGAAAGGTCCTTAATGAATATTCTAGTTAGCGAGTTTAGTTAGCATGACGTGCCCCATCATTTGATAATGTAAAGTTTGCTTGAAAGGCCTTAGCAAATATTCTCACCCTCAGCAAATATTATCATTTAGTGGGCTTGATGACTATAATAACATGTTCATCACCTGATAGTTTAAGGTCTACTTGAAGGGTCTCAATGAACATTCCTAAGTAGTATTGAAAGTCAATAAGATATACTATTTTGGTCTTTGCTTACCTTCATTTTTGCTCACCAAATAAAAAAAAGTAGAGTTGGTTTATAAGTAGCTTTATCAAGTTTAAAAATGCAGAAATTTAGATTTTAAAAAAATAAGAAAATAACGGACATTTATTGAAATAAGATGTTAAAAAAGATGCCCATATAAATTTTCTTAATCATTACTCCTAAAATTTATGTAACAATTAAATAAAATTTAAACGCATATTAAATCTAGTTTATGTTCGAGAAATATTTTGGAAACAAAAATTCATGGTCCAAATTTCTAATTAAAAATGTTTTGAAAATAAATTTCATATTTTACTTCAGATAATTTTCTTAAGGCTATGTTTGGTAGAAAGGAAAAAGGAGATAAAAGAAATGGTAAGAGATAAAAATAAAGAAAAAATGAAAAATTTGTTGTTTAGTAGGAAAGAAAATGGAAAATAAGAGAAAAAAGAGAGGAAAAAAAATAATGGAGCACGTACAAAAAAATTTCCCCCCAAAAATGGAGAGAAAAGTAGAAGAAAACTTGCTTAAATAATAAGTGAAATTAAATTTACTAAAATAGCCCAACATTTTAAATTTAAAATATTAATAATAAGTAGGAACGGAGGGACATGGTTCCCAAGGTCCCCGTTCAATTTTGTTTTTCCTTTTAAAAATGTCCAATTATTACATATACTTATAATTTTTTAGCCTAAATTATGTCTAAAGCCCCCGCTAAAAAGCAAAGAAAATATACCAACAAAATATATAAAATGCAATTTTAGCGCTATTATACCAAAATCCTGACTATGTCCCTGACAATAAGGATAAATAATTATTATAAAATTATCCAATTTTTCTTTATTCATATATACTAAATAACTACAAAACAAATACATTTTCCTTTCCTTCTTATATATTCTCTCCTCCTCTTTTTTCTTTCCAACCTATTTTATTTCCTCTATGCCAAACATAGTTAGGTGATACAAGTCTTTTGCCTCTTCTCTCCACACCTTAATTTAGTTAAAAAAAATATATTTCCTAAACATTCTTTAAAAAAAATATCTTTTAATACATTTTTTAAAACAAAATATTTTTTCACACACATCTTTGGCAAAAAAATTAAGAAATAAAAAGAAAATTCCACACCATTCTTTTCATTTATTTTGGTTATATTGTAATTGGTTGATGTTATCCCTCGTGGATTGTTTCTCTTAGTATTCTTTAATTTCATCTATTTTTTGACCTTTTACCTCTTAGTATATTTACATATGGTGATTGTATTTATGTTGTCATTAACAAATTAATTTAGTTTCATGGTTACATTTTTTATAAGAAGGTTTAAACAAAAAATCTCAATCACAGACCAATTATTATGAGGCTAACTCATGACCACTTTGGTTTGATAATTATGAAATTGTTAATCAAAGCTGGAAAATTGCCTATATCTTTCTCTTCTCTTTTTTTTCCCCTCATTTAATCACTATCATAAACTGTTTTATAACTTGTGATCGACATTATTGACTAATATGTTTTGAATATATAAATCTTATAATATTTATTTGTTTCATTTTTTAATTTTCTTATTATTCTCATTATAACTTATTATTGAAAATGGCATATATATCCATAAGAGCGGTTGACTTTAAGGTGGTTGAAAACCACACTGGTAACGTGTATTATTTCCTTCCAAGCAGACATTAGTAACTTAGTATAGTTTACACGAGTTTTTTAACCCGCACGTTTGCAGCGGATTATATACGGCATATAATAAGTTTGTAATATAATAATTGTTATATTGTTTATAATAGTTAGTAATTTTTTATAATATAACGGTATTTGTTTAAGATATAATAAGATGTTGTCCTGAATATTACAAAATATTTTTATTCTAAAGTAGGTTGGTAATTGATTTCACAGATTTTGCTTTACTTTCTTTTGTTGCTCCTCTTCACTTCAATTAGAGGGGAAAAATAGAATAGGAAAAAGATTTTGATTAGACTATTTTTTAAAAGGGAAATGATGAAGTTTTTTTTTTTAAGTACGGGGTATTTGTTTTTGAATATAATCAAATTATTGTTTTTGAATATAATTAAATTAATTACTTGATTAACTGTTATTTTCTTTATGCTTGAAATATAAATATGTATATATATTATTTAAATGATGGATTATTTATTATGTATTTTTTAAAATTAAATGTAATTGGATAGTAGCATTTTACCTTTCTATAATTTTTTTTAGATCGGACGTTTTTGGATCAAGCAGTATGGTTGGTATTACTTCTATTTCCGGAATGGTTGGTAGTACTGGAAGTGACAATGTGGTGGACTTATCATCATCAAATATCTTTGACACGATTGTGTCAATTAAAACTCCACCAGTTCTGAAATAAACTTAGAATATTCTTGTTTGTCTGCATAGTTGCTCTATCACGACTCAAAACCCGGGCCAGTGGCAGAAGGAGAATTTCACAAAGGTGAGAAATTCCTTGATTTATTTGAAAAGTGTCAAAAGTTATAGTTTTTATAAAACGGTCCATTTAAATAAAATAATTGGAATTTCATCATGTGAACCACTCCCACAGTTCGTATACACCATTAAACATAGATCGAATGATTATTTAAAAATGCGAAATCAAATATAATTCCAAGCAACATCATCATCCACAACGAAACTCAAATCCCAGAATGGTATACATAGGTTCACAGACAAAATAGAAAGCAGTAAATCTTGGTTCAATACTAACACAAAACCCAAACAATCCAAACACCATAACAACAAGCTTTTAGCATTACCAAGATAATGAACTACAGTCAAGATGACCTCTTACTTCACTTAATCACCAAGGTCGCACTAGAAACCACCTGAGGAAGAAGGTAGCGGGGGTGAGCATAAAATGCCCAGTAGGAAAAATAATTACCCGGTCGAAAATATTTTAGTGATGGAGAATTCCAATATGGTTAGTTTAGTCCAAACATATATATATATATATATATATAATCCAAACCGGAAATCCATATATATATAAAAGCAGTGTAATCAAAACCATTAAATTCATATGCACATGACACAAATCAACTCATACCCATGAGCTCTTATCCTCTCATCTGTGGAAACCCAGGATGATGGCACTAAGTATGCATAACAGCTTGCCTGATACCTAAGCCCATACCCAGAGGGGACACCCATGTGTCGCCTACCAAATCTGGAGGGGCAACCGAATTGCCTACGCCTGCCAAATGGGGAGGTAATCAGAAGTAACAAAACCCCGTGCGAGTTTACGGACTCTCACCGACGGTGGGATACGCAGCCCCATACTGTAAACCCACGATGCTAACACGGTGTTCATGTATGATCCTATGACACGTGTAATACAGAACTGAAGTGTGAAAATAATCATGCTCTGGTTTTTCGGTAAAATCAGTATACTAGGTTTTTATAGAAAAACGGGTAGCATAATGGTCATATTTTTAATATACCCAAAATAACCTGCACTCAAAAAATTCCTAGAGTAATACGATACGTATACATCATACAATCAATTCCCATCACAGATGTTTAAATAGTTTAGAAATCACATTTGTTCTCATATGTTGCAGAAAGTAAGTTTTATTCGAAAATGATATAAAACAGAGGTAATTGAATCCTTACCTTGCTCGAATAGTGATACCATGCTATTGAATCCTCCAGGTGTCATTAACGATCGCCCGAAGGGTCGGGAACCAATTCCAAGCCCTCGATCGTCCTCTTGAGAAAAATCACCTTCTCACCGAAGCTTCAATTCCACAAACGGACCCTTCACTGAATTTCTAGTACCCAAAATAGCTAGGTTAGACATATAACTTGTCCAAATCGGGTCCGGACCCACACCAGGCAGGTAGCATACAAATCGAGGCAAATCTCGACCGTCCGATCTCAATTTCCGTGCCGATCACCAAACATAGGTAATATATATATATCAAACTTCCCCATTTTCCGAGTACAATCCAAAAATGAGGTCAAAAACACAATCCAACTGCCGGATCAAAAAGAACAACTATACACTCGAAATACCAAAAAATGGCAACTTTCAATCCGGGCAAAATGGGGTCGAGATATATAAATACCTTGATGATATTTGTGACGAGACGAATCCAATGGAACCGGTTGGAAGTCGAATGGTGGCCAAAATCGTCGCCGGAGGCTAAAAATCCGAATTGCCCTTTTGGAGCTTTTCCGGTGTTGTAGGCGACGGCAGTGACTGAGGACGCGCGATGTGGCTTCGGCGTCGCACAGAGAGGCTTCATAGATTTGTTGCGCGGGCGGACGACGACGGCAGTGGCTCCTGCGGTAGTCTGACGTCGACGGGCAGAGAGGATCCAAGAAAGAGAGAGAGAACGTCAGGGAGAGAGAAAGAGAGAGGAAAATGATACCCACGTGAGTGGGAATATATGGGGCTGTGCAATTTTTTAAAAATTGCACATAAGTCCCCAAAATTCCAAATCTATATCAATTCTACCCCTAAAAAATTGTAATTTAGTCATTCTGCACAAAATTTTTGCAAATTAATCTCCTTAATATTATAACCGGAAAATTAGTAAAATGTGCAAATTACTCTCCCAAAATCCGGGTTTTCACATTCTTCCCTCATTAAAAGAATTTCGTCCCAAAATTCAAAGTACAAGTCAAGGTTTACATCACAATACAACTTCTGACTGAAGGTCAAATAAATGAGGGTACTTTTCGTACATCTCTATCTCAAATTCCCAAGTAGCCTCGTCTTTGTTGTGATGTTCCCAAAGTACCTTGACAAGTGAAATCTCTCTGTTGTGAAGCACCTTCAACTCTCTAGCCAACAAACGAACAGGCTGCTCTTCATAGGACACATCTTCTTGGATCGGTACATGCACGTATTGAATAACATGAGATGGGTCTGGCGTGTACTTCTTCAACATCGACACGTGAAACACATTATGCACGTGAGCCAACTGTATTGGTAGATTCAAGCGATACGCCACTAGTCTAATTCTCTCAATGACCTCAAAGGGACCAATATACCTTGGAGCAAGCTTACCCTTAACCCCAAATCTTGTCACACCACACCTTGGAGTCACTTTCAAGAATACGGAATCACCAGTATCAAACTCTACTTCACGCCTTTTCGGGTCAGCATAACTCTTCTGGCGACTCTGAATCTTTTTGAGTCTCTATTGGATATCATTGATCTTCTTAGTAGTCTCTTCAATCAGTTCAGGTCCAAGAGTAACACGCTCTTCGGGTTCTGTTTAACATAAAGGCGACCTACACGGCCTTACATACAACACTTCACATGGAGTCACACCCACACTAGTCTGGTAACTGTTATTGTAAGCAAATTCCACCAAAGAAAGATAATCATCCCAGTTTCCACCAAAGTCCAGTATGCAACAACGTAGCATGTCCTCAAGAATCTGAATGGTCCTTTCAAACTGACTATCTGACTTCGGATGGTGAGCCGTACAGATATCCAACTGCGTACCCAATGCTTTCTGTATAGTTCTCCAAAACTTAGAAGTAAACTTTAGATCTCTGTCAGAGACTATGTTTGAAGGCATACCATGCAAGCATATGATGTTCTCCATATACAGTCTACTGAGCTTAGTAAGTGAGTAGTCCATCCAGATCGGTATAAAGTGAGTACTCTTCATCAACTGATCGACTACCACCCAAACTGCGTCATTCTTTCTCAAGATCTTTGGCAAATGGGTCAGAAATCCATCGTGATCTTGTCCCACTTCCATTCCGGAATTGGCAACAGCTGAAATAATCCATCTGGCCTCTGGTGTTCAGCCTTGACTTGCTGACAAATCAAACACTTAACCATAAAGGTAGCTACCTCCTTCTTCACACCTTTCCACCAATACTGCCGCTTCAAGTCTCGGTACATCTTGGTACTACCCGGATGTACTACGAATCTTGATTTGTGAGACTCAGTTAGAATGATTTCTTGAAGATTAGGGTCATTATCTACTGCCAACTTCCCACTGAAAAGCAAAAACCCTTCTCTGTTAGTGCTCCAACCATCTAACTGTTCACCATTCTGAAGTCAATTCCAAATTATCCTCAACTCCCTGTCTTGCCACTGACTCTGCTGGATAGTCTGGAGAAGTGATGGTGAAATCACAATGTTGCTCAGGTAAGCAACACCTTCATTCTCGAAGTACTGCAAGTTGTAGTCACCAATCTCAACTCAGTTCCTCCAATCTTCAAACAATAGTATAGCTAGTGCACCATGAGGCTTCCTACTCAGTGCATCAGCTACAACATTGGCCTTACTAGGATGAAACTGTAGGTCGAAGTCATAATCCTCCATATACTCAACCCATCTTCGCTGTCTCAAGCTTAGATCCTTCTGGGTAAAAAGATACTTCAAACTCTTATGATCGGAGAATAAGTCAAACTTCACACTATACAAGTAACATCGCCAAATCTTTAAGGCAAAGATCACTGTTGCAAGCTCCAGATCATGGATGGGTTAGTTCCTTTTATGTGGCTTCAATTGACGAGAAGAATAAGTCACAACTCGACCATTCTGCATCAAGACACATCCCAAATCTGTCTTTGAAGCATCGGTATACACCACCTAAGGCTCGTTACTGTCAGGAACAATAAGAACAGGTGTGGTGGTTAAACTCTGCTTCAACCTGACAAAAGCTTCTTCACTTTCGTGATCCCAAACAAACTTAACATCCTTCCTGGTCAACTTCATCAAAGGCAAAGCAATTCTCAAGAAATCTTACACAAACCGGCGGTAGTAGCTAGCCAAACTGAGGAAACTACGTACCTCCGTCACATTTTTCGGTCTTTCCCATTCCAAGATAGGTTCGATCTTAGCGGGATTGATTGAAATACCTCTGTGAGAAATCACATGGCCCAAGAACTTCACTTCTGACATCGAAAAGTCACACTTCGATTTCTTGGCATACAACCAATGATCTCTCAAGGTCTTATGTATTATTATCCCTAGATGTTCGGCATGCTCTTCTCGAGTCTTGGAATACAGCAGGATGTCATCGATGAACACAACCACAAACGATCCAAAAACGGCCTAAAAATCTGATTCATGAGATCCATAAATGCTACGGGAGTATTCGTTAAACCAAACGGCATCACCAGAAACTCAAAGTGACCATATCGGGTTCTGAATACTGTTTTCGGTATATCATCATCTCTTATCTTCAATTGATGATAACCAGATCTCAAATCGATCTTGGAAAAGAACCTTGAACCACCGAGGTGATCAAACAACTCATCTATCATTGGCAAAGGATACTTGTTCTTCATTGTCAACTGATTCAACTTCCTGTAATCCACACAAAGTCTCAACGAACCATCAACTTTCTTCGCAAACGAAACAGGAGCACTCCAAGGAGAAGTGTTACTGCGAATAAATCCCTTAGAAAGCATATCATCCAACTATTCTCTTAATTCTTCCATCTCAGCAGGCGCCATGCGATAGGCTGGAATAGAAACTGGCTGAGCTCTAGGAACTAGTTCAATACAGAACTCGATCTTCCTATAAGGTGGTAACCCCGGTAACCTCGGTAAGTCTTCATGAAACACCTCCGAATACTCACACACCACTGGAATCCATGGGTCTTGATCGTCTGTTCTCACCTCGCCATTAATGCCAAATAAGTTCCCATAACTCTCAAGTTTCTTCCTTCCACCCATGCACGCTTTCAGAATAGAATTAGGCTTCAACGGACTCATCCTAGCTTGATAGACAATAGGATATCCATCAGTAGGAAAAAGAGTCACCCGCTTCGTACGACAGTCCACAATTGCTCGATATTTCGACAACCAATCCATACCGAGTATTACGTTGTACTGTCCCATCGGCAAATATAGCATTGAATATAGTCTGCACCTTTCCCAATTTCTCAATCATGTTCACTTTCTTTAGAATGTTCAATGAAATCTGTTTCTTCTTCAGAAGAATATTACTTTGATAATAGGTTGATATCATCAACAATGTCTCCGAATAATTCTTTTGTTTCTATATATTTTGGATTTTTTTTTGTGATCTTCAATGTACCAGGATTCATAATCCGATGATTTTTTTTCTTCGTAGTTTGGTACCTCTATGGATACAATAGAATATATGTTCTCCGTATCAGAGATATTATCTCCATCAATATTGATTAGATTCATATTGATTTCACATATATCTGGGATTCTTTGTTCATCATGTTATGTTTTTATAGACATGTTGAATTTAGATGACCAGGCTGATTAAACGTGTAACACTTTAATGTGCCCTGATATGAATGAGATGGGTTATATTTCCTCATGTGTCTTCCTTTCGTTAAGAAAGACTTTTTTGCATTAGATTTTCTGATAGTATAATGCTTTTTATACCCTTTCTTCTTATACTTTCTATGAGAAGAAATATGTTTGTCATTATACTTTCTATGTTTTTTCAATTTAGATTTTTCCAATCCATATAAGACTGGGCCATAAATGTGCTTGCAATAGTTATGCGAGCTATTTTTGATTTGTTTAGATATTCAGATAGCAGCACATTTCTTTTGAAGTTTCTTCATGATAAATATAATTCTGCTACTGATATTTTTGAATTAATTTTTCCCTATATAGGGATATGAACTTTTCCAGGCTTTATGGATTTCTTTTCCCAATACTCCTAGTCGTTTTATGAACAATCGTTCACTAATAGCTTCGTCATAAAATGGGCCTGCTATGGATGCATAATTGTAATAATCTAGAAGGAAATACACAATGTATATAAAATCCTCAATGGATAGCTATTCAAGTTGCTTTATTGCATTTTCTTATTGGATAATTGAACCAATATTTGGGTCTTCAGCTGTGATAATAGCTGAGACCTGATTGACAAAATTGTAAGGATTAACTCATCTATTAACAAGATTTTGGACTTATGTAGGAAATTCTTCCTTCCATCTTTCCCAATTGACTTTTGTAGATGGACCAAGATATGTTTATAGGTATTTAATCATATCCACGTGGTCTTGGTGATTGAATTCTTTTTTAATATAACTATTTACGATGGAATTTTTATGATATAACTCTTTGATTTTCTGATTATTTGTATGAATGAGATCTTTCAGAAAATCAAGATTATTTTTTATCATATGGAAATTCCTTTCGGAATTTAATAACTTTTCCTCAATTTTTTGATATATTTGATGAGGAATAATAGATTTTTGTTCTCTGATAAGAGATATTATCCTTTTATCATTATATAACAATGTTCATTAAAATTGATTATCAGAGCAATTATAGTGTTATATTGTTTATGTTCGAGATTATGAAGATCATGTTTGTAATTTCCTTCAAAGTTGCAAACAATTTTCTTCTTGCCATCGTTATATTGATGTATTCTATCAATTGGCAAGTCAAGATATTCGAGATATCTTTCTTGTGATTTATCTTTTATAAATTTGAATTGATGTATTATATATATAGACACTAATCTAGTAGGTATTTTTTTTGTCATTAGATCATCATCTATCATCTAATGGTGATCTAATGGTTATAATAAGGTGCATGGAAAGACTTGCATTATTATACCCAAAACTAATCATATACAATACCACATTGATAGGATATAAGCATTGTATATAACTAGGCGCTAGAGATTTATAAGACATGTCGACAACCACAACATATAGTGAGATTAAAACAAGATGCCTCTATTCAAAGAAATGTCACCCATCAAAGATAAGTATGTGTGTACATATCATAATAAAACGGTGATAAAGATTCAATGATATGCATGTATTTTATCCAAAAATAAAAACATAAGCAATCCATATTAAAACAACATGTCCATAATACATTAAAAAAAGGATGGTGAACTCCCACTAAAGAAAAGAAAATTAGGCTCTTAACACTCCCATGCAGGATACATGTTCTTGAAACACAAATATAGGTAAGCCTTTCGTTAGTGAGTCTACCAACATGCTTGTTGTAGGTGTGTATTCAACAGTGATGAGGGATTCTGTAACTTTCTCTTTAGCAAAATAGAACTTGATACCGATATGTTTGGAGCGCGTAGTACTCTTAGTATTATTAGAGAAAGATACAGCTGCAGAATTATCACAATATAATTTCAACAGCCTTGAAATAGAGTAAACCACTCATAAAGCTGAAATGAAGTTCCGCAGCCATATTGCCTGATATGTCGTGTCATAACACGCCATATATTCTGCCTCTATAGTTGAGAAAGCTGTTAATGTTTGTTTAACACTTTTCCAGGAAACAGCTCCTCCAGCCCTCATGTAGATGTATCCAGAAGTGGATCTTTTGTCATCTATGTAGCCTATGTAATCGGCATAATAGAATCTAACTATATCAAAAGTATTGGTTCGCCGATAAGTCAACATATGATCCTTGGTACCTTGAAGGTGTCTTTAAACTTCTTAGCCACCTTCCAATGGCTAAGTCCAGGATCACTTAAGTACCTATCAAGCACACTCACAAAAAAAGAAATATCAGGGCGTGTGTATACTGCTACCAATAACAGATGCATAAGGGACTAATTTCATTTGACCTCTCTCATCATCATTCTGAGGACTTTGAGCCTTTGAGAATTTGTCACCCTTCACAATAGGTGCTTTCCCAGGAGAACAAGATTGCATATTGAACCTTTTCAAAACTCGATCAATATAGATTCTCTGAGACAATCAAAGAATGCAATTGTTCCTATCATGAAGGATCTAAATGCCCAAGACATACGATGCTTCACCAAGATCCTTCATATTAAAATCATTGGACAACAATCGTTCGTTTCATATAGTAGGTCAATATCATTAGATGCGAGCAGAATGTCATCAACATATAAGACAAGAAAAATGTAACTATTCCCAATGACCTTCATGTATATGTATTGATCAACCACATTCTCCTTGAAGCCATTAGCAGTGACAATTTTATCAAACTTAAGATACCACTGTCTTGAAACTTGTTTCAATCCATAGTTGGATTTTGTAGCTTGCACACCATATGTTCTTTACCAGTCACTTCAGAACCTGTAGGTTGAGTCATTAGACATCTTCATTCAAATCACCATTCAAGAAAGTAGTTCTCATATCCATTTGATGAAGTTCCAAGTCAAAATGAGTTACAATGGCCATTATGATTCGAAAAGAGTCTTTAATGGAAACAAGTGAGAAAGTTTCTTTGTAGTCAATGCCTTCTCTTTGTTGTCCTAAAAATAGCTAACCCAAGAGGGGGGGTTTTAAGACTTTTACAAACTTTTTGAATAAAGTAAATAGATTGAGTAAATAATGAATGAGGCAATTAAAGATAGCAAATAAATAAGCACAATATCAAAGTAAACAAATTAAAGAGAAAATAATAGAGAAATGCAAACGCTATTTTTACGAGGTTCGACAAACACGACGGTTTGCCTACCTCCTCTCTCCGTAACTTGGTTAGAGCTTTCCACTATCAGATCAAAATTATGGGCTTGACCGACCCCTTGTACGATCCGAAGTGATTTCTTCTTAGGCACACCCACGCCTTTACAATAGTCTTGGATCCGGCTCTATTGCGCCTATACCGTGTCAACCTCACCTATACCGGGTTATTTATAACTCCGGTGCCAACCTCACCTCTTAATAATATTTTTATGAAAATACTAGTGAACACTCACTCAAAGAATCATCTCTCAAGGAAATAATATAAGATAAGCTTAGGTGATTTGAAAACAATGCACAAATGATGCTCTAGGAATGGCTCAAATAGATTTAAAAGTTATAGTTAAGTAAAAGAGAGCTCTTGCACTTAGAAACTGATTGGGTATCAATATAGGTTCGTATTCTCACTATCTAAGTCATCAAACTTGGTTCTATTTAAAGGCATCTTTAAAAACTAGCCATTTTCGTCCGTTGGTATCTTACTGCCAGAATTTTGGTCAACTGAAAATATTTTTGGTTAACCAAAAAACTAGTCGTTGGAGTCCGAAATGCCAGTTCAGCTCCAACGGCCATTTTTGGCCTTTATTTTGGTCGACCAAGCCTCGTCGACCAAAATCAGTCAAAAACAAATGATTTTTTTGTTTCTTTGAACTAATTTGGTCGTTCTTTAAACTTCATTTTTCAAGACATTTTTAATTTTAAGAAAATGTACTTTTGAGAATATTTAGGCTAGATTAGAAATGATATTTTTTTTCAAACAATCAATGGATTTAAAGTTTAGCTAATTCTTCGAAGATTTGTTTGAAAAATCATTTGAAAGATTTTTGAGTCATATCAAAGAGAATATTTTGTGCAATGCAATAAATCAAGTACAAGACAAGGAAATAAATTTTAACCTATTTAGACTTGGTCTTGAATCTTGATTCTTCACATTTATCTTCATCCTTCGAGATTTATGAAGGATGCTCTATTCTTGAGAACTTCATTTCTTGAGTTTCATTAATTTCTTTTTTAACTTCAAAACTACAAACTCAAGCCAGTTATTAGTAACTAAATCACATGTTTGTTATTATCAAAATAAGATAAGATTGAAAGCCACATAGATCAACACTCTTTGGCTAAAACCTTTAGCCACTAGCCTCACTTTGAACCTTTCCACTTGACCTTGGAGTCCTGCTTAGTTTTAAATACCTACTTGCATCCAATAGGTCTACAACGTAATTCGATTGAGTCCCACGCTCTATTTTGAGACATGGAGTCTATCTCATCCTTCATGAAATCTATCCAAAACATAAATTGAGAACTAGAACAAGCTTCTTGGTATGTTACTGGGTCTAGAGTATCACCAACATCAAATTCATGTTCCTGCAAATAAATAATGCAGTCATCAGGGACTGCAAGTCTACAAACTCTCTATGATCTTCTCAAAACATCTCTATCACTAGTATCTGGAATATCTTTAGCTGCTTGATTATCAGGTTTAGTATGAGTGTCTATTTGTTCCTGACCATCAGTAGGACCAAGGATTGGAGCGGAAACGACTGGTACAGGGACAAGAATAAGTTCTTCCCTGAATACAATTTCTCTTGGTCCTCCATTTGCGCAAGTATCATTCTCAAAATAGACAGCTTTATCTGATTCAATGACTCTAGTAGTGTGAGATGGGCTATAAAATCTGGAACCTCTTGACCCTATACAGTAACCGATCAAGAAACCACTAATAGTCTTGGGATCAAGTTTCTTAGATTCTGGGTTATAGGGTCTCACCTCTGCTTTTCATCCCCAAACATGAAAATGACACAAACTTGGTCTTTTATTTGACCACATCTCATATGATGTCTTTGGGACAGACTTACTTGGCACTTGATTCAACATATAAGCTGCAGTCTTTAAGGCCTCATCCCATAAAAATTCTGGCAATGAAGAATGGATCAACGTATATTTCACTATATCAATGAGTGCACGGTTTCTTCTCTCAGCAATACCATTCTGTTGGGGAGTTCCCGATATTGTGTATGAAGCATGAATACCACATTCCTGTAAATACCTTGCAAAAGGCCCAGGGTTACGTCTAGTGTCACCATGTCTACCACAATACTCACCACCTCTATCAGAATTGACTGTCTTAATTTTCTTCTTCTTTTGAAGCTCTACTTTAGCTTTAAAGGCTTCCAATGAATTAGACTTCTCATGAATCAATTCAACATGACTATAGCGGGAAAAATCATCAATAAAAGTGATAAAGTACCTGTAACCACCCATAGTTGGAGGTGTGAACGGCCCACAAATGTCAGTATGAATCTTTTCCAACACATCCACACACCTATCAGTTTTACTCTTTCTAACTTTGACAGTAAACTTTCCTTTTATGCAATCAACACACGTATGGAAATCTATAAAATCAAGATTCTGAAGTATACTATCCTTTACCATTCTTTCCATTCTATGTCTAGAAATGTGACCCAATCGATAATGCCACAACATGGAAGATTTCTCATCAGATCTCAACCGTTTAGAATCAATAACAGTGTTAAGAGAAGAAGAAGCAATGGTGAAATCATTCAGATCAAGTTTATACAAGTTACCACATAAAGTTCCATTTTCCAACAAAAGAGAGTCACGGTACAAATTAACTTTTCAATTTCCAAAAAAAAAACTAAAACTGGATCTATCTAAAATAGATACAGAAATCAAGTTCCTCCTAATCGAAGGTATGTAAGCAACTTCATGCAATTCCAAAAAATTTCCAGTAGTTAGTTGTAGTCTGACTATCCCCAAAAAATTGACTTCGACATTGGTACCGTCTCCCATGTACACATACTACTCCAAACTAGTTGGATTCTTTCTGTTTGTCACTGCTTGTAATGAATTAGTAACATGAATTGTAGCACCAGTGTCTAACCACCAAGTATTTGAGGTACATCAACTATGTTGGATTCTAAACAAACCATAACCAAACAAGTACCTTTCTTTGCAAAGGAAGCCTAAAGCTTATGGCAATCTACTTTCTTATGCCCAAACTTGTGACAGTAGTCGCAAGTTCTCTTAAACCCTTCCACCTTAGTTCTATCAGAAGATGTAGTGGCTTTTATAACAATGCCAACTTTCTTGAATTGTCACTTACCAATACCTTTCTTGAAGAAATTCTTCCTTTTCTGATTAGGCCTATCTTTGGTAGTCGTCAAAGAGACAGAATGCGCTTTTCTGGGTTTTATGTCATCTTCCTCTTTGGTAAGGATGGCTATCATCTCACTTACACTCCATGCTTTCTCGTGAGCATTGTAGTTTGACCTAATCGAGTCAAATTGAGAAGGAAGATATCTCATTATGTGTCATACCAGAAAATCATCACCAAAATTCATGCCCATTCCCTTCAACTTCTAGAAGAAAGATTCAAGAGTCACAACATGGTTTCTAATGCCACTAACTCTATCATAGTCAGTGGTGTGGAGCAAATTCAAGTAGTGTTCCTTTTCAAACTTTGCAAATTTCACATTTTTCTTAGCAATTTCTGCAAGAAGTTCTTTAGCAGTTTTAGTCTCAGGAATACTATCACGAATCGATTCTTCCATGTGGTACCTTATGATCATCAAACAACAGCGATTTGAGTGTTGCCACTCATTGTAAAACTTCTTGACACTATCAGAAGATGAATCATCAAGTTTTGAAGGCTCTTCAACTGTCAAGACTAGGTCCTCTTTCATAATAGCCAAATTCAATGTGAGAGATGCAGTCCATTGCTTGTAATTAGTCTCATTTAGCATCAGAATGGTAGAAAGTCTAGGATTGCTCAAAGCTGAAGCAAACAAGAAGAGCGTCAACCATCATTATGCATGTTAAAGAACAAAATCATGCAATTTGTGCTCTTTCCTCAATTATTTTAATGATCCAAAGCAATTATGCGATCATTATGTGCTAAAGTCCCTTGAGCAAGGACTCATTCGCAAGTAAGGGCAATTCATAAATATTCAATATCACAACCAAATGCATTTACTATCTATCGATAGGATAGAATGAATTAGGCAATTTATGATATTAAATATAGTCCCTTCATCATTCTAAGCATCCTACCAAATAATTAAATTATCGATAGGATACTTTAATTATCTGTATGGACCTTAATGATTCTATATATTATCAAAAATTAGATAAATAATAACAATAATAAAATATCCAACAACATCAAAATGCTCAAACCTAAGACAGGTCAGCTCATAAGCATTCATCATTATTAATACACAAAATAATATTATGCCATAATAGAATTATGAGAGAGAAAAGATCACAAATAAAAGCATAAATATCTCGGAAAAATTGTGTTTAGTCAGTAAAATATATAGAAAAGGGAAAATGGAGCAAATTGATAAAATTTGGGAGAAAAACGACCTTACATGTGCCTTGTACATTTATTTATTTATTTTTTTATATGTATAAAATTGGGCTAAACAAAACGATATGTCGTTTCTGGAAAACGACGAACGATAGCTAACAAAACGACGAGTCGTTTCACTAAAGTGACAGGCGACAACACCAAGTAAAACGACATGTCGTTTTTTTGAGGAAACAAAACGATGTGTCGTTTTTACTAAACGACAGACGACATTAAGCCCAAAATGACGTGTCGTTTCTGTTAAACGACAAACGACACTTAACCAAAAATACAAGTTGTTTTCATGACAGATGAAAAATGACGTCGTTTTCTGTCGTCACTGTCACCCAGTTTCTGCAATTCGGATCAATCGGATCCGCGCGACCCGACCTGTTGAAATCACTCTCCAGTGCTTTGTTTTAGACATTCTTGGTGGGGTTTTGTTCCATATTTAATTTCCTTTGGTTTTATGACATTTTTATATGGCAAAATGAAGCACAAAAATGATAAATAAAAAACGACATAGTAACGATCATTTTCAAGAAAAAAATAAGTTTTGAAAAACTGAATAAAACTGGCCAAAACGGCACAGATATAATCACTACATCACATATTAGCCATTAAAGGGTTAAAATGTTGATTGTTAGACCAAGAAAAAAATTCGGAACATTAACATATATAAAAAATAAATCCGAAAAAAAAAGTTCTGAAAATTTTTAAAATAACAACCAACAAATAGCTCTAAGTTGAATGGGTTAGATCTGATACCAATTATTGTATTAAAATCTCTACTAAAACATTCATAATCATACACAACAATCTCATTCTACACTTCAAGCATATTAACCAAAAACTGAAAACACAAGAATGGTTATCTGGAGTATATGGCTGGTTCTCTTGGTCAGCCATCGTTCCAGTCCTCCAAGAACTGCAAAAATCGTAAACTGAAGTAAGAGAGTGATGAGCTCAGAACCCCCTTGGTAATCTTTTTGCACTGCTGCCCAAAATTGACACCCATACATGTCTATATCAAGAAGCCACTTCTTTTGATCATTGACCAAACTGATAGGGTAATGGACTATTGGGCCAAAACTACAAGTGAGATAGTTCACCCTTGGCCCAGGTGTCCAAACAATGATTTGAGCGTCACGAGCCTCAAGTCTACCAAACAATGATTTGAGCGTCACGAGCCTCAAGTCTACTAATGAATGTGTGGTCCATCTTATTATGGTTCAATTAATTGTGACATATATAATACTATTTAAGTGGTTGTTTATGACATATTATTGAGTGTTTTGACAATGAATTATGTTAGTACATGTACAAAATTCTATCAGAAGCTACACGAAATACAATCAAATAATTTTCAGATTTGCTGCACTTATATATATAGGAGTAAAAACTGGCTAGCTAGATTCTTGTGCAAGTACAAATATACAGACACACATACATATATGTATAGATGATCCATTAATTACACATGCAATTTTCTGTCAGGCCTAGAGCGGCCGGAACCACAAAAATCCATATATGTTCTGTTGATTGATTCTTCATCATATTGAGCATGCGTGGATATATATACCATCAAATCATAAGCATACTATAAATCTGTTTCGTATAACTGTAATACTTCCCGGCCTCAATATTCACTTTCAACGTAAAAAAATAGAACGTTGACCGTCAAAAAATTCAGCTAGCTTGAGCACAAGGGTGCACGGCGTAGCTACAATCCAAAACTACGATTTTTATTTCAATAGTACTCCTGAAATTACAAGGACATGCATCTGAAAAATTAAAGGAGTACTATACTATACATAGTAAAACTACGCATTACCTACGCTTCAAACGGAAACGATCGATAAACAAAGCTGCGCAGACTAATGACGACCAGACTCGAAATACAAAGGCTAGCACAAACATGCACTAGCTTGTAAACTCTCAAAAGAACGGAAAACAAATCAAAGTATATACAAAATAAACATTACAAAGCAGCTCTCGTACGTCGCTAGCTAACTCCTAAATTACTTGAACGAACGCTCTAGCTTTTAGTCCTGAACTTGGATTCATCGATCGGGATACCCTCTCGGCTCGCACGTTCCCCGCCGGACTCTTCCGTTGTGCTCAGCCCACCCTTGCGGCCCATCTCCTGATACCCTTCTTTCCCAAGCTGCTCCTTCCTTGTCTGCCCTCCTCGGCTCCTCCCTTAAGAAATTATACAAGTACATCAATATCAATATCAATATTAATCATGCAAAGCCCGTATAACTATATGTTATATAGTTTTCTTTTATGAAGAACATGATGAATATATATATATATATATATATATATATATATGTATAACCTTCGGCAAGGTGCTCTTGGGCTTCAAGGCTCTTTCCACCGGTTCCTCCAGGAACCACTGTCTCACCCTGCCTAGCCCTGGCATCAAGCTCCGACCTGTCTTGCTCTTGCTGTTGCTGTCCCGAAGCCATTTCTCTTCTCAAAATGTTGTTTATTTTAAGCTCACTTCAACATGCAAGTTGTGACTGTGACAAACGACGTAGCTAGGTTAGTGATGCTTTATTTGCGAAACGACGAGGTGGGGATGTGAAAGAGGACAGAATTGTGGGATTGCTCGACACGTGGGAGAATGACGAGTCATTTGATGGAAAGACCTACTCGACACGTGGGCTTAAAGAATGACACGCTTACACAGTTACACGGATCATTATAACTGTTGACAATCTACACGAAGGAGCTTCCTTGGTACGCCACGTGTCTCACTGTTTATCGGTCGCATTGACAGAGATGCAGATTATATGGTTCAAGTTGAGCTTTGATTTTTATTTTTCCTGGAAAAAACCAGAACTTTGCTTGCTTAGTATGGGTGAATGTGATGTTTATCAGAAAAAATTAAACAACTAAATAATATTAATGCCAATAATTTTTTCTTTAAAAAAAAATTATTTGGAATAAAATCACAAACGCTGATCGATTAATAATTGCCGAAATTTAAACATCTTATTTACACCTTTCTAATTATGGTGATCACAACAAAAAATATATTCCATAATGGCTGCATAATAAGGCCAATTTTTCGAAAGGTTTGAACATCTGATTTAGTAAAAAGCGGACCTCCCACCTCCTTTTACCTTCAATATTACCCTTTTTCTTTTTTACTTTTTTCGTTTTGACCACGCATCCTATTATATCCTTTTCTTGCTCTTTGCTGCTCCAAAATTCCAACTTTAATTAACAAAATAACGACTCTTTTTCTAGCCACAATCTAAGAAAAAAAAAATCAACAATAACAACTAACTACTTGTAGTAGCTTTTAGCTAGAGGAGCCCTTTAGAAGAAAAAGTCACTCAAGTTGGATGAGTCAAAGATACGAATATCGGATTGGGAATATATACACATCCTTAAATTACATAGAAAATGAAAATTATAGAATCCACATACTCCCCATACAAGTCACGTTAATTGGTCAACACACTTTAAAATCTTTTCGAGACGATGGTTAATATCCCTATTAATAACGTGACCATATTCAGATCGTGATGTCAAAATCAGGGTTCTCCCCCAATCCGAAAGGCAATCGGAACAGTCTTATAACGAACTATACGACTTTATTTTTTTTCATATATTTGTAATATCTCAACGTATATCTGCATTTTACTTGTACTTTTACTAGTCATATACAAAATTACAAATAGTATGTTCATATGTATAATTGTAACGGTTTATTCTCTTTTGAAGTTGTTAAGTACAACATATAATGGATATGAAAAGTATTAGTAGATTAGCGGCCTTGCGGGTGATGGCACGTGCCACCGACTGAAGACAGCATCGAGCTCATGCAGCAATTGTGTACGTTGAATCAAAGCAAAACATATAAAATAAAAGAAAGGAAAATGTGTACTCTGACCACCGACTATAACCACCTATAATCTGCCATGAAATAATACAAAGGGAAAAAAAATAATAGTGATAGCAATTCATAATTAATAGAATATTCCCGTTCAAAACAAGCTATAAGAAAATCACAACCCAAAAAAAATAAATAAATAAATGGAGACGACGAAAAGAGACCCAGTCGCAGAACTAAGAACCACACCAATTTTAACGTGTTTGACCGTTGAATAAACATTGTCATTGACAAATCTACAACCCACTCTTCATTCTTCCCGGACTTTTTCCTTTTTTCTGAAAACTATTTATCTTATTTTATTAGATTTCGTGATTATGTTTTAAAAGTACACTCACACCAATAGCGCGTGCAACACAATACGAGTCTCATTCGCTCTTCCAATCAAAACTCAAGTTTAGTTAAGCGAACCAATTCCTCCACGTTGCTCCCAAAGCGCGTTAATGATACTCCAAACCATGGTCAATGACAAGTCAATCATCGAAACGACGCCGTTTCTTTCATCATTTTCCATTTATATACTTAAGCCTCGTTCGTTGAAGTTGTTTCAAAAGGAAAAAGAAGAAAAGCTTGAAAAAGAAAATGCCTTGCGCTGTGGCAGTGCCAAACTCGCCGATATTCTCACCATCGAAAGTTGCTTCGATCTTTTTCAAATCCCCGGTTTCTTCTCCCAGACTCGCCCACGTTCATGGCTCTGCCTCTGCTTCAGCTCCGTCCCCAACGTCGTCGTTTCAATCGCCAGCAAAGTCGCCGTTAGCGGGTCGGGTGGTGGTTCAGGGGAAGGTAGCCGATATGGGTCTCGGGTCGGGTTCGGGTACGGTTTTGAAGCGAAAGAGGCCGTCGAGGATTGATATTCCTATTGCGTCGTTGAATTTCGCCACTGACTCCCCGAAAAGTTCGGAGAGAGTTGACGTGGTGGAGGCTGAGGGAGATGGGTACTCGGTTTATTGCAAGAGAGGGAGAAGGGCTGTTATGGAGGATCGCTACTCGGCCGTCGTTGACCTTCAAGCTGAGTCTAGACAGGTATTGTTTTGTTTTATCTTTCTTTTGATTCATTAGGCTGACCCTGTTTGTTTCCCTGAAAAATTTAGGAAAGAAATGCTGTATTTTTTTTTTTTAAGAAGCTTTTGAATTTGTTGTATCTTATGTAGGATTGATCAATTCGCACTTAAAAAGTCGACTTGGATTGAATTGGCAAAATGGTTTTAATAAATTCAGCAAACCCAAGTTTTGTTATTTGATTAATATTACATCTAAGAATTTAGATTATGGAATATTGAGTTTTGATTGGAAGAGATGTTGTCCAGATGGGTCCATAAGAAACAAAGTTTGTTGATTTTAGTTTGTGGAGATTATGGAAAATATATAACATGATCAGCATAAGCTTAAAATTTTGCTTACTAGGCATATGATATTTCAATTACCTCTATAGGGTTTGGATTTGTAGTTAGAGCTTTTGTTGATTAGATTTTGTAACTGCAGGCATTTTTCGGTGTTTTTGACGGGCATGGAGGGGCAAAAGCTGCAGAATTTGCAGCCAAGAACTTAGACTCGAACATAGTAAATCTATTGACGAGAGGGAATGAGAAGGAAATCGTGGAAGCTGTCAAAGGTGGATACCTCACCACAGATGTGGATTTTTTAAAGGAGGAGGCTCATGGTGGTACGTGCTGTGTCACTGCATTGATACAAAAGCATAACCTGGTGGTCTCGAATGCTGGTGATTGTCGTGCTGTTATGAGCCGAGGAGGGGTTGCTGAGGCCCTAACCACGGATCACCGACCGTCGATGAAAGATGAAAGGGATAGAATTGAAACCCTGGTAAGCATTCGGATGTGTGAAGTCGAATTGAGATATTTTAATAGCTTCATGCTTGATATGTTAAGCTGGGAGTGAAAGATGATACAGAATTTGCTGATAAGCTTTGAGCAATGTTTTGTTTTGCAGGGTGGTTATGTGGATTGTTGCACTGGTGTTTGGAGGATTCAGGGGTCACTTGCTGTGTCAAGAGGTATCGGAGATCGGAATCTTAAACAATGGGTTATAGCCGAACCAGAGACCAAGTTCTTGGAGATTAAGACTGAATGCGAGTTCTTGATCTTAGGCTCAGATGGACTATGGGACAAGGTAATTTTTTAAACTAATTGATATATATTTTTTTTTATGATCACTTATGCTACATTTTCAAAATCAATGTTATTTAGGTAGTGCTTGTGTTTCTAACTATACCGTTTCTTTTTCTGTTACAGGTTACTAATCAAGAGGCTGTAGATATAGTTCGCCCTTTGTGCATAGGTGTTGATAAGCCGGAGCCACTTTCTGCTTGTAAAAAGCTAGTTGAGCTCTCAGTAAGAAGAGGCTCCATTGACGATATTAGCGTGGTGGTAATCCAATTAGGACAGTTTATATCATGATTAACTAAATAACTACTTTTTTGGGGTAAAATGAAGTTTAGACAAAAACGACAGGTGAGTTTTACTACTACTTCTCCTGCAAGTGTTATTTTTTTTGGCAAGAAACTTGCAGCTTAAGAAGCTAGAACAAACTACCTTCAGGAATGACCTTCCTTCATTTCATGCTGTAGAAATGCCCATATTCAGATGCATCACTAATGTATATGACTCTGCTTTTAATTTCATCTGAGATCTTGCCTCTACAAGTAGGAAAAGTTTCAGATACAAATTAGCATATTATTGTAATTGTAACCTGTTACAAAATTTACATAGCAATAGCAATAGCAATATAGCTTATTTGATATTTAAGCACATCATTTTTCTCTTTTTTGTAAAAAAGGGGTATTTCGATACATCATTTGAATGATTTGAATCCTAGCTATTGTTAGATAGTCACGTTCCTTTCTCTTTGAAGTACCATTTTTTAGTTTTGTGGTCATGGCATTAAAGGGGTCATTGGCTGTAAAGACCTAACTTTTATCACTCGGAGGTTATAGTTACTAATTTATGCTTTTTTTTTTTTGTGTTAATCACATCTCCTATTAAACTAATGAGTTATTAACTCAATCTGCTCTCCTTCAAATAGTAATATTAACATCATTAATTGACCTAGTATTTAATATGTACAGTAATAATTAACCTATCAATCTATGCCAGCTTTACAAGCCAAATTGTTGTTGTCGTTTGACCATCATTGATTCTTATATTTTTCTCATCCAAGTCAACTCGTGAACCACGACTTGTGTATTGTCGTTGGATCGGGGTCGGTCTCGTTTGGCAGCTTGATTTTAGCCCGCTGGGGATTTCAATCTTTGATCGCTTGTTTCTAGAATCTAGTCTATCTAGATGCTCAATTGGAACCACAACTCTCGACTTCAACTTGTCCCAGTTGTCCGTCATCAAGAACACGTGGACATTCAGCTTTTGTCCTAAGATTCCTTACTTCAATTCCACTGAAGTTGTAGATCTGGCCATTTAGAACGCAATAGCTCCACTAATGTGCCTGGCAACTGGCAACTTAGTAACTTTATATAAAGTAAAATGTAGCAATAATTGGTTTTCCGACCAATCAAATTACTTGCCTGCCTTATACGATTGCTATGATAAATTTAGAGCACTGATATTGCAGGATTGTCGTTAATATAGTAGGGCTTACGGTTAATTCTCTTCCTTTTTTCAGTTCTATGTCCTTTGTGTTAATTGTTAAAACCAAAAAAAAAAAAAAACCCTTGAAATATAGTTTTTTTTTGTAGTTTTAATTTAATTTCTTTTTTAGTTTGTACAAAATTATACGAAGAAATTTGATTATTTATGGTACTTTTCAAAAAAATTGAAAATTTTCGAATTTTGGAATTGTTTGAAAAATTTAGGATTTTAGTTAGAAAAATATTACTTCTCAAGTAATTAGATTGGTTACCCTAAATAACCAAATTAGTTACCAATCTAATTACCTCGAGTATCATTGAAAATTACAAATTTCCAAGAAAAAAAGTAATATTTTATAAGTATTTATTGAATTTTCTTTTAAAAAATATAATTGATATTTTGCTAATTAAATCCAGAATTTTTCAATTTTTCAAATTTTGGTACTTTGTGCCTGGAACTTGGCAATAAACCCAAATTATATTTGCACATTTTAAATTACTGCAAATTTTTACTTTTTGTGTACAAATTTGGTAATTTATGCTGACTGTTTTGAATTTATTTTCAATAGATTTTAAATATTTGTCATCAAAAATAATATACCCTTAATTTAAATTATGTGTTTAGTGCAAAATTTTCTGGTAAATTTAAACACGAACATCAAATATTTGCAGAGATTTTAAATATAGAGGTATAATTTTGCACCTACCAAAAGACATAGTAAAAATTGTATAAATATCATATTTTAGTTTTTTTTTCCAGTAATCTCTTTTTCTTTTCACGAACACTCATGTTACAAAGTACTTTTTAAATTAATATCTTTTGATGGTACTCAATTCTGAATATCTGACAAAATTATAATCAAGAAGACCAAAATATATACACATTCAGTTAGATTTGATAAAAATCTGCTGGTACAGAATCATTCTTTATCAATTAAAGATTTGTTCACAAATTCGATAGTGATAGTCATATACATAGTATTAAGTATTCACTTGTCACGTTCAGGCCATTGGCTAAGTTGTCGATGGCCTAGACGAGTGGAGGAAGATGACTGGCTCAACTCTTTTCCTAGCTTATTATATAGACATTCAAGTCAAAGTTTTATAAAACCAGAAAGTTGAATTCGAACATTATTGTGGCTGTAACTGATCGAGTCAGCGTCAATCTGATGAGACTACAGGTTTTGGATCTTTTGCTTTAATCAATGTAGTTTGTATCACTAAAGAGAAATACAAAGATAAAGCAAAAATAGATTTTTCTTGGTGATAAATTAATAATGAAACTTTTAAGACTTCTATGACCATTCTATTATACCCGATTTTGGATTGCATTGGCCTATTGGGAGCTTGGGTAGCCTAAAACATACTCTCTATAAAAATTTGAAAAGGCAATTATTAATTTTCTGTGCGAAACTATTAAATTGATAAAGTCAATAAAAATAAATATATTCTTTTTGTGCCGGAGTTAAATGAAAAGTGATCTTGCTTGCATTCTATTAAAGCATTATAGTCCAGTGAGTCATGATGGAGACAAAAGTGTTCATCTGCTTGAGCGATGATTGCAAGAGGGGGCAATAAGGCTTTAGCCTTTATGAAGTGGTGGGCTATTCTAGGCAAAGGCCGATACCATTTCATGCACGAATCCAAAATGGCCCAGGCCCATGTTACGAAGCATGTTTTGCACAAATGACGATTACAACCCTGGGAATTTTTATAATTAGTAGTATTAAAATTTGTTTCGCCAAATCAAATAGTCGTTACTTAAATATATATTAGAAAGTAGTAGTTTTGACTAGAGCTAACCTTGCTATATTTTTTATTATCAATTGATTATTGTGTTTAGTAAAATAAATTAGGGTCAAATTTGGAAATCACAATAAAAATGGCTATAAAACTAAATAAATATATTATTAATGGATCTTATAACAAAATAACTGAATATTTGAACTCATTTTAAGTAAATATATTGTTTTTTTAAGCTACTAAAGTTAAAGAGTTATATGCCATGTTATCCAAGCTAACTTCGCTTCGTTCCTGATCATATTCTAGGGTGTTAGGATGTCCTTATGGGGTCATTTGTTCCATTCCACTTTCTAACACAGCAATACATCATACTTAGCTACAAAACTAGCACTTTTATTTGTCGAATCAATAGAATAATAGCCCTTCTCAAGTATATGGGGGGCTTAGATGGTGAGCAAAAGCAAATTTCCCTTAAGAAGGGAATAATGAGCATAATTTCTCCTTGTACTAGAAAGTGGTCGTGAAAATAGGCTTCTTTTGCTAACTGCTTTGTAAATTCACTCTTTGCAACTGACTCCCAAAATGATATGTATTAGCCTCGCATTAGGGCTGTTAGGTGGGGTTTTGATTGAAGAATCCTCTTACTAGGTGGGTGTTTGAACTCATAAAATCAAAAAGATTGAATAGGATTTGTAAGGTTGGTTCCAAAGTGAGAAACCATGCCGCTATTTTCTCCGTGGCCCAAAATTACCTTTTTTTAAGAATTTTATCATAGATCTTAGCAAATTCTTTCAAAATAATACATCTATAGGCAAACACGAATTTTGTGTCGCAATAACGCTCAAGGGTTATGATTCATTAATCGGTGACCTTATCTCTTTTCAGCAAAAGATAGGAATTTCGTCTATGAATATCAAAGTATGTTTTTACGGAGCACTAACTAGAAATATCAAAAGAGAAGAAGAAAAAGCTTATGGTTTACTGTCTTTTTTCATTCAAGTCATATAGCTGATCGAGAAACTGCCACCCAAAGGTACTTTACGAAAGCCAGCCCCCAGTTGGCTAAGATCCTTTAAAATAAAAATTTAAGGTGCTCTTTTGACTATTGAAGTGAAAAAATTATTATTAGTTCACAAAAGCCCTTGAGTTATGGTGTTTGTACCACTTTAAATATCAAATTATTGTTCGTTTATTTTTTTTACAAAAAAATTATTTCGGCCCTTTTATTTATATAGGTATTTAATTATTTACAATAAGCTACTATTTCCTTTAAATTTAATGACTTTTTGGCATAAAAGGCCAATGGTGAAACAAAAGTAAATTTTAGGGTGGCAAATTATATGAGTCAAAAAAACCATAAGCCAAAAATGGTATAATCAGTAGTGACTATAATTAAGGCCGTTAATTACATTAACCAATGATTTACAATAATAGTCACTATTAGTAATAATAGCAATTATTAGTTATATAGTTTTTATAAGAAAATTACAACTTATTATTATGGATAAATGACTCTATTAGTCCTTAAATTATGGAAAAAGTTTCATGTTAGTCCTCGAACTTTAAATTGCGTTATTTTGGTTTTTTAAAAAAGTTTCATGTCAGTCATTTTTGTCATATTCGTTTTATTCTTAACAAGAATGAGTATGTAAGACATCTTTACTATTATATTGTACTTATTTCATATCTAGATTTATAGTCCAACACTGTAAATAGATTATAACATGAATTGAAATAGTTTAAAAATGATTCTTTGAACAAAAATTAATTACATATTGGACAATAATGCAACGTAGAATTATCAATATGTTGTTATAATCACTAATACAAAATGAGAAATACAACTCATGTACTTATTATATTAAGAATCAAATACAATGTATAGCAAAAATGACGCTAATGAAACATTTTTAATAATTTAAGGACTAATATAACATATTTTAAAGTTTAAAGACCAAATTGAAACTTTTTCTTTAATTTAGGGACTAATAAATTCATTTATTTTATTATTATAATGATAGTTGTGTAAAGTAGTCATAAAAATATTATTTTGCATCCTATTTTTGGTCAATTATTTTATGTTGTTTATTTATTTATTTTTTTATCTATTAGTCATTATGTTTCTTCAATTCGCGGTTTTGGTGATACCCGATTATAGGTGGTCGATAAAGCCACCAAAACTGTATGTTCAAAGTATTTATCGAAGAAAGACACAGATAATTTTGGCATGAACCAGCCTCATATCATTATCTTGCTCTCTTATATTATAAGCCAAGTTTATGAGTCCATGGGTTCTATGTAAAAAGAAATAGGGAAATTAGGATGTGTCTCTTTTTTTTTTTTTTTTTTTCATTTCATATTTCTCCTTTTATCACATACAATTTTGACATGAACTAGCCTAATATCATCATCTTGCTCTCTTATGTTATAAGCTAAGTTTATGAGTCCATGGGTTTTACTTGAAAAGAAATAGGGAAATTAGGATGTATGTCTCGTTTTTTTTTTTTACATTTTATTTTTCTCCTTTTATCTCTAAGTGACCAAGTATATGTATTTTTATATTTGCTAATATATACTTATACACTAGTTTTAGTTTATATATTTAGTATATTAATTTTTATATTAAATACATTATATTTTATATTTATATTGATACACCGGTTATTTTACTATATAGCATTTAAAAATAGTCATTTACTTAAATAAGCCTAAAATTTGGTCCTTTTACTATAAGACTCAAATAAATAACAAATGTTATATTTTCTTGTTTATTAACGTCTATTTATATAATTATGAAACAAGCCTTTGTGTTCTTGGAAAATTGAGAAGTTTTGTATAGGTTTTGACTACGATGATTAGTTAATTGTAAAGTTAGTCTTATCTCTATAAAATGTATATAGTTCATTGAAGAACAAATAATTACTTATTATTGTATAATTACCTGATCTTAACATCATATTGTATTTTATTATGTAATTTCCTATTCACAAAATCAGAAAACTTGAGTCAACCTCATTATATAATGGAGCTCAAACACACTAAAATTATACACTAAATATAAGCTAGAGCTATCACATTTAGACTATAAGCTCTTTGTTATCTCTCTCGCAATGGAAAATCACAATGGATGCAAATCATTTTTTTCAAGCTGAACTTGTGTTATTACTATTAACTATAATTTTACTATTATTCGTATCCAAATTCTCACGTTGAATTTGACTTATCTACCATTATAATTCATTTATATCGAGTTAGACGACTATCACTAAAATGTCATCAATATGAAGTATATACACAAACTTAAATTATTTTTTATTCTATTGAAATAATTACTATTAATTTACTTACGCCATTTATAACTCTTAAATGTAAGATTATCTCTCATTAAACGTGAACTAGGTATGAGAACATTTTAGTAATTGATTAAATTTGATTTATATTTGTAGATTGCCAATAGCATGAATATAAAATCCCAGATTTTCAAAGGGCAAAGTGGTCATTTTGTTAACTTTCAGATTTAATAAGAGAGAGAGACTAAATTGCAAAAGTTTTAAAAAGCGGGAACTAAAATGCAATTTATGAAAGGACTAGATTGCAAGAATTTTGAAAGTTAGGGAACAAAGTGAAATTTTAGAAAATTACACGGTGCCTTACTATTAGTGCACATGTGGCCTTCACTTTATTTTTTTTTCTCTCTTCCTCTCGACGCCTCTTTCTCCTTATTTCTCTCAGCTCGCCCTAGTTGTCGTCTGGCTAGCCAGACTACTGGTGAAGTTTCGTCGTAACTCCACAATGCCAGCGCTACTATACTCGAGGTCACGAGAGCTCCACGTTAACGCTAGAGATGCCAAAAGCTCCGCGAGTGTTTTTGATCGCTGACGACTATTCTGACCACCGTTTGACCTCAAACTGGGCTCGTTAGATTCGTCTCATCGCAAGGATTATCAATGTATATATTTCATGATCCTATTTTGCCCGGTTTGAAAGTTGCCATTTTTTAGTTTTTTAAGTTTGACTCTTTGATCGGACCATTGGATTGTGTTTTTGATTTCATTTTTGGAATGTACTCTTGAAATAGAGAAGATTGATATATATGTTAACTATATTTGGCGACCGGTACGAAAAACGAAATCAGTCGACTAAGATTTGCCAATTTTGTGTGCCACTGGTTTAGTTTTAGCCCGAACCTGAATTATACAAATTATATATCTAACCTAGTTATTTTGAGTACTAGAAATTCAGTGAAGAGGTCCATTTTCACAAAAGAACGATCGAAGGCTTAGAATTGGTTCCCAATCCTCCGAATGATCGTCTAACGATACCTCGAGATTCCAATAATGTGGTATCACTATTTTAGTAATATAGGAATTCGATTACATTTGTTTTATATCATTTTTAAATAAAACATACTTTCTGTAATACATGATGACAAATATGATTTTATAACTATTTGAATATCTGTGATGAGATATAATTGTATAATATATATTGTATTGCTTTGAGACTTTTTTGAGTGCAGGTTATTTTTAGATATATTAAAAATAAGGCCATTTTATTGCCCATTTTTATAAAACATGATATGCTTATTTAATTGAAAAATTAGAGCACGATAGTTTTACACTTTAGTTATATAATGCATGTGTTATAGGATTATATATGAGTATTGTGTTAGCATCGTGGGTTTATAGTGTGGTGATATGTGTCCTACCGTTGGTGTAGAGTCTGTAAACTCGCACAAGGCTTGTTTCTTCTGATTATTTCCCTATTTGGCAGACATAGGTAATTCGGTTGCCCCTTTAAGTTTGGTAGGCGATACATAGGTATCCCCTCTAGGTATGGGCTTAGATGTTAGGCACTATTAGATATACTTAGTATCATCATCCTGGGTTTCTACAAATGAGAAAATGTGAACTCATGTGTATGAGTTGATTTATGTCATGTGCATATGACTTTGATGGTTTTACTTATACTATATATATATATATATATATTTTTTAGATTTAAACTAATAATGCAAGAATATTCCATCACTAAAATATTTTCCATCGAAGTAACTACTTTTCTACTGGGCATTTTATACTCACCGTATACCTTCCTTCTTTAGAAGGTGTTCAATGCGACTTGAGTGATCAAGAGAATTAAGAGGTCGTCATTAATTGTAGTTCGTTATGTTGGTAATGCTATAAGCTTGGTGTTGTTGTAGTATTTGGATTGTTTAGATTTTGCATTGAATCAAGATTATTGCATCCTATTAAGTCTCTGAGCTTTATGTATGCCACTTTAGTATTTGATATTTGTAGTAAAATGATGATAATGCTTGAACTTAAATTTGATTTAGGTTTTTTGGTTATTATTTAATCTATGTTTAATGGTGTATACGAATTGTGGGAGACGTTTACGAAATGAAATTTCAAATCTTTTATTTAAATAGATTATCTATAAAATTGAAACTTTTAAGACATTTTAAAAATAAATCAATGAATTTCTTATCTTAGTGAAATTCCCTTTATATCACTGAACAGGTTTTGGGTCACGACGATGTATAGTAAATTGATCATTGATTCTTTTATTATATCATTCATTCTCACATTCTTGCGTAAAAAATTAATAACATGTTGAATTTATAATATCCATTCTATCAAATCAAATGTCAAATACAGATTGTAGTCTTATTTGAGATAATATGTGATTTAATCATACTATATCGCTTTTTATAATAAACGAGTATCAATAGTATTACTAATGAACAACTGATTTTTATAACTTTTTTTTTGCCTTTTTTTTTGTTCAAAAACAAAAGCTTGAATGCACTACATTCCATACAACGAGGTAAACAACAGATTAACCAGAAATTATGAGTTTAATTGACATTTGTCAAATGCACTTTATTCCATAGAGAGGTAAAAAATAGATTAATAAGGAATTGTGAATTCGCAATAATTAGCACATGTCAAAGAGCAATTGGCAAATATCTTCGCCATTTAAATAATAAATAAAATATCATTCATATTCATTTTATCATGTATAATGGTACATTTACTAATCGGTAATGGAAATAATTAATACGAAAGTTTTGAAAAGAAATGATAAGTAGTAAGACATGGAATCAAATGATGTATTTTTTTTTTCCAAGAGAAACTAATAGTGTGGACCACTAAAATGTATTTTTTAATCATAAAAATTACTAAGATGGAAAAAGAAAACAAATGCTTAGAAAAAAGGGATCAATTGCCAAAAAAAATTACAAAATCTGATCTTTATGCATTTTTAATCTTATTTTTCAGTTTATGGATAATTGTACTTTCACATTTAAAATCTTTACAAATATCTATATTTATGTATAAATTAAGTAATAAGTTATTTTCAATGGATTTTAAGTGTAAATTTATATTATGTGTTTAGTGGTAAATTTTATAGTCAATTTAGATATAGAAAATAAATATTTGTACATATTTAAAATGTGGATATATACAACCAAAAGAAAAAAAATTTCGGGTAATTTTTGTGGTTATCTCTGAAAAAAAAGAAAGTAAAAATAAATATGATACAATAATTAGTTACATTCTGACTCTGTTATATGTTTATAAACATTATATAATATGCTACAATTTTTGGTGAGACAATACGTATTTATTTCATTCTTTGTATTAGGATGGAGTATATTTATGCTTAACTATTAAAATTGAACCAATCCGCATAGTACGATGTGGTATAGAATTTGAAATAAATTTTATATTTCTGCAATTAATTGCACCATACTGCATATATAATGTATATCTAATTTAAAAAAGAGTCATAATCTAGTATATTTTTTTCATCTATTTATAAGTATTTTTTTAGTTGTTGGATAATTATTTAATGACTATTATAATTTGAGTATTTGAAAAAAATAAAAATAAAATAAATATATATTATTTAATATTTTTTTCTCTTTATACTTTTTACAATGAAAAGACACGTGTAACGAATTTTAATTAGGCAAAATAATTCCTCTAGATAGGTTAAAAACATACCTAACTTTATTGATGGCCTTTAAAAAATAATCTTATACGCTAATTTATGATATATTCTAACATTTTTAGACAGAATCAAATGAATGAAGACTTATAACTTTGTTGTTTGTTGTACTATTATTTGGAAGGATATTTAAATTTTTGAATTTTAGACATATGTGTTATACTTTATTTAGATTGTATTGCATATTATTAAGATGTTACTTTTTAAATGATTTTATTTTAATAGTTATAACTTCTTGAAGATTGTTTCTTAAATTTGACCAAAATTAGTTAAAACCCATATTAAGAACTCAAACTGCATAAATCGCACCACACCGTAACAAATCATATGAAACTGTGCGATTTAGTATAATTAATAGATTTTTTTTAACTATCATAATTAAAATTTTCTTATATATTACCGCCCAAACCACACCGTGGTTCATTTAACTTAAGAAGCGTAAGTTATCTCTTATGTCATTTTCTTTCTATTTTTTTATTTTACTAATAAAATAAAATTACACTAAAAAAATTCATTGCATTTGATAGAACCATCTTATTCTACTTGAGATTTTTTTTTTTTGGCAAGGATTCTACTTGACTATTTTATACGAACGGGAAATCGATTTTTTTTTTTCGAAAGGACAAATTGATATTCTTATTATAGTTGCATTTATCACCAAACAATTTCAATCGTTGACAAATGATAACTATATTTCAAAACATCAAAAACTATGAATATAAATTTTCACGGATGAAATTTTATGTTCGCATTTTATTTACATAATTGATATTCATAGTTGATATAACTGTGATCCTCTCTTAAGAGTGCTCAAACAATTTGATGGAAAAACGGTTTAATCCAAAAGTGGGTTATCCGTTATTATTCGTCATGTTTAAAGATTAAGGAAAATAATAAAACAAAAAATTTCGACAAGAAAAGAAAATTGAAAATTCCAACGGAAAGCTACATAGCAAGGAAAAACATTCCAAAAACCGGGTCGGGTTGAACCCAGATCCGCATAACCCGGCGTCTATAAGGCCCAAAGGTTATCAAATGCAGTAGAGCACATTCTAACACGTATATTGCCCTCATAGAGCTAAGATTTTCTCTTTTTTAATATATTTTTGTGTTTTTTCTTAGTGCCTTAGACGATCCCTCTCTCTCTCTCGTCGTTGCACTGGAAATTCCATTTCATTTTCCGATTATAAATATCGGAGCCATCGGTCTCTCTCAACCTTCCCCCTGCTCTCTCTTTCTCTCTATCTAGATCTCGACCACCCTCTTCCAAGGTTTCCGTCTCCGCTTCAGATCTTGAGGCGATTCGAATCCCTCGCCAGGGTTCGAAACGCGATTCGATCGCACCACTAGATCCGAGCTCTCGATCTGAGCAACCATGGCGGCGGCTAGCGCTCCGATCGCCATGAGGGAGGCCCTAACGGTCAGTTCTCTCTTTCTGTCTCTCTTGATTCTGTGTTGTACACGATTATTGCAAGCTCAATTTCGAATTACAGTCGTACCTGAGACGAATCAATCTAGTTTTTGACAATTTTATAAGCTTACTGATTCTTTGCACTATCAGATTCACTTCATTCTTAGCTCGATTTATTACTTCTGTTAAAGTTAATTCAGATCTGATAATCTCATATCTTTAGTGTTGTGATTGGATCTGTGGAGTAAATTTAAGTTAAGATATGATTGATGTTTTGATTTGGTTGGTTAGAATGCAACTTTTTGAGTATAGGAGTGAAATTTTGATAGGTTTTTACGCCGAAATTAGGACTTGAACGATCTGTTTTTGTTTTTTTGGTGATCTGATGTGGTTGCAGCTTCCGAGCATTGGGATTAGTCCTCAATTCATCACGTTTACTCATGTCACTATGGAATCTGATAAGTACATATGCGTGAGGGAGACGGCGCCGCAGAATAGTGTTGTTATAATTGATATGAGTTTGCCAAATCAGCCTTTGAGGAGGCCTATTACTGCGGACTCTGCACTTATGAATCCGAATTCCAAAATCCTTGCATTGAAAGGTAGGTTTTGACTATCACTCGGCTATGGTTCCGAAATAATGTGTTCTGGTTGCTATATTTGGGAATATGTATTTGAAGATTTTCGGTTTATTAGTGCTTTCGACTTGCATGACACGATTGAGAATCTCTGAGATTTTTTTAAACTTAAAATTTGAAAATTTTCTTGGTGTTGTGTTTTATGCTTACTACTTGGCTTAGCCTGAATCTATTGTGCAACCTTTGAAATTTTGTTTAAACTCATTCTCTGTTATGTATAATGAGTGTATTTTGCATCTTACTTGCTACTTTTAAGCTTATATTGTGTTCCTTGTGTGTTTGTCCTAGTCATTGTATTGTCTTTATTCAGATAACATGCCTATATGCCTTTTCTGTGTCTCTGTGGAAACTGAATTTTGTTATATGCTGTTTTTACTTACTTGTTTTCCACTCTTTTGTTGGGTTAAATTGTTTCTTAAAGATAGGTTTGTCTCTAGATGCATTGTCTCCTCCCCGCGGCTGTTGCATTCATAAATATATATGGATAGATAATTTCTTTTGTGCAATCCACACAACACGTTAACTAAAGTAAACATTATTAGGTGTCATCCGGGGAAAACTTATAGCCATAATGTTGGGCTCTTAGTCTATGTTCTTGTAGTTAGAGGTTCTTGATATTATATTGTAAAGTATACCCAGTCTGACAGTACACAGATCTTTTTTTATTTTTGTTTTTTACAGTTTGATTTTAACTGAATTAGACTGGTTGTAAATGGTTTCCACTATGATCTTTTCTTCCCTACTTCTCTGGGAATTTTATTTGTAAATGCTATTTTCATAGAGGAGGAACTTACTTTTGTTTTTTGCCAAAAGTTGGACAAATATCTCTAATTGCTATTTAGATCTAATGGAATTACAGGCATTTCTACATAAATTTAGAGTTTGAAATGACTCACAGTACTTACTTTAATTCGGTTTCTTTAGCTTTTATTTGTTGTTTCATACTTTTTTTTTGGGCTAATGCTCTGTCATGTTCCATTTTAGCTCAAGTCCCGGGGACCACTCAGGATCACTTGCAAATATTTAACATTGAGTTGAAAGCAAAATTGAAGTCACATGTAGTGCCTGAGCAGGTTTGAAGTTTCTTTAACTCAGTATTATTATGAATCAATTTTATAGTCGTGATATGAAATTTTTTTAGTTTGGCATGGCCAACATTGACATGGCTTCCATTTGCTTATGTAGGTTGTATTTTGGAAATGGATTACCCCGAAGCTGTTGGGTCTTGTAACACAGACCTCAGTATATCATTGGTCAATTGAAGGTATGGAGCCATTTTTTTTCTTGAACTTCTTGATTCTGGATCATAGTTCTCTTCTTCCTTTGCGATCATGGTATATAACACATGCAAATGGTGTTGTATTTTTGTTTTCTTACAATTTGGTTGCCGCATTGCACTTAATCGCCCTCATAGGTGAGACTGAACCTGTGAAGATGTTCGAAAGAACGGCTAATCTGGCAAACAATCAGATAATAAACTATCGGTGTGACCCTTCTGAAAAGTGGTTGGTTTTGATTGGAATTGCCCCTGGTGCACCTGAGGTATGTTATTGTTGTAACTCATTGACCTTCATGTGTAGATTGATCTAGAGTATTCTTCTTTTAGCTGGCATATTGGATGTGGCTGGTAGTATTTATGTGTTACATATGATGCTGTAATCCCATGTAATTGGAATGGAAGGGCTTGTCATTCTATGTTCCTAGCCAAAGAGCTTACATGGTCCTTGTCAATTGCCTCTTAAGTGCCTTAATACCTTATTGGTTTCTTTGCAGCGTCTGATTCCATGCTTTTATACCTTCTTGGAGATGCAGTTTCATTGCCGTAATTCTTGCTCTTGATAAATTTTTCTTTGTTCTGTTTGCAGAGGCAACAGTTGGTCAAAGGGAATATGCAACTCTTTTCAGTGGATCAGCAGCGCAGTCAAGCTTTGGAAGCTCATGCTGCTGCTTTTGCCCAATTTAAAGTGCGCAAGTTTACATCTCTCTCTCCCTCTCTCTCTCTCACACACACACACACACACACACACACACACACACACACTCACTCACACACACTCACACATACATGCTAGTATGCATATGAGCCTGTTTGTTAATTGATTGTTCCTGAAATCTGTCTCTAACAGGTTCCAGGGAATGAGAATCCTTCTACGCTAATTTCCTTTGCAACTAAGACTTATAATGCTGGGCAAATTACATCTAAGTTACATGTTATAGAGCTTGGTGCCCAACCAGGTTAGCTTAGTATTTCCAAATCATTCATCTCTCAAGTAGCTTGGTTCTTTTGTTCCAAATATAAATATGTCATTCTAGTTCTAGAATCTTGAACGCAAATATATATATATATATATACCAATTTCTTGCTGTTTGATGAATGATTTTTACCTATTTGAACTTTGCAAATTTATTGGCAGGAAAACCTTCTTTTACAAAGAAACAAGCAGATCTTTTCTTCCCTCCAGATTTTGCAGATGATTTTCCTGTTGCGATGCAGGTAGTGAGATTCTAATATCTGTGGTCTGTTGACTCTGTTCTAGTTCTCAGCAGCATGAATATTGAATTTTTTGGGCTTAATATTCCAGATATCCCACAAGTATAGTTTGATCTACGTAATCACCAAGCTTGGGCTGCTATTCGTTTATGATTTGGAGACAGCTACTGCAGTTTACAGAAATAGAATTAGTCCAGATCCAATTTTCTTAACATCAGAAGCTTCGTCACTTGGAGGCTTCTATGCAATTAACAGGCGGGGCCAGGTGTTATTGGCTACGGTTAATGAACAAACAATCGTGCCTTTTGTTAGTGGGCAGGCATGTATCACAACTTGCCTTTGTCTTTGTGGTATCAGATAATTTTATATATTTTATTTGAATTTTATCTTGTAACTTCTTGCAGTTAAACAATTTAGAGCTTGCTGTCAATCTGGCCAAAAGAGGAAATCTTCCTGGTGCTGAGAATCTGGTGAGTTTTCATTTTTATCAAATAGTTGGATTGAATAAATTCCAAGTGTTGATGGAATTTCATTCTTTTTTGTGCTTATGTAAACTCCTTTAGAATTTGCTATTGTCATTTTCTCAGCTTGTAAGCGCTCTGCTTCTCGAGAAGTATGATGCGGCTTGGCTGAAACCTAGGACATAACAGAATAATGTTTATTAAATTTTACGAGTGCACTCTTGCTTTTGCACTTTTTAGTGGCCTCACAGACAGCTGCCTATTGCAGAATTGATTCCTGTGCTTCTGACGCTTCTGTGTATATGTTATATATCTGTATATATTTCCATATTGCTTGATATAATCTGTGATCTCATGACTTAGGACTCTATGATTGAAGTGTTTTTTTGGCTCAGAAATCTTGTTGAGTCATGGTTCTTCTTAGGACACATGAATAATTACTGATGGCTGTACTGAAAACATAACAAGTCATGGCTGATCTTTATGTGATTAGTTTCTACACGCTTTTGTTGGATTATTACAAATTAATTTTCTGTGAAATGTTTCAGGTTGTCCAGCGATTCCAAGAACTGTTTGCGCAAACAAAGTATAAAGAAGCTGCTGAGCTTGCTGCCGAGTCTCCACAAGGAATCCTCCGTACCCCTGATACAGTTGCCAAATTTCAGGTTTTTCTACTTTGCTTCTTTTGTCACTTTGGCATTAAAGTTTATTCTATGACTGTAAAGTTGTTCTCAATCTAGTATAAAGTTTTATATGCTTGTATAGACCAAAACTCTCTAGGTACATGCCTGCCATATTGTAGTCCATTTTTTAAAATGAGAGATGACATGGCTATTTCTGCTTTATTTAGAGGGGTGAGGACTAAATTTCAAATGGTTGTTTCAGCGTGAAGTTTAATAATGAAATGGGAGTCGATGTTCTTTGATAAGCCTGATTGATAAAGTGCTGGACAATTTACTCGTATAAAATGGGATCTGGTTATTCTTGGTTGTAATGGCGACACATACTAATTCCTACTTCCTTTCAATGGTGAACAGTTCTTTTGCGCAATGATGAAGCTTCAATATCAACAATACTAATTCTTGTGGTTCTGTTCATATTGTCAGAGTGTTCCTGTGCAAGCTGGGCAAACACCACCTCTGTTGCAGTACTTTGGTACTCTCTTGACTAGAGGAAAGCTCAATGCTTTTGAGTCATTGGAGTTATCACGCCTCGTTGTGAACCAGAACAAGAAGAATTTGTTAGAAAATTGGTTGGCGGAAGACAAATTGGAATGCAGTGAGGAATTAGGAGATCTTGTGAAGGTTTGTTTGCATATGGAAATTGAATGTTATATTGTTTTCTTCTCTTAACAATGCCTTAGTTGTTGACTTCAACTATGCTGCCTCTTATTGTGCTCATGATGCTGTATGTGTTTCACTGTAGACTGTAGACAATGACCTTGCATTGAAAATATATATCAAAGCCAGAGCAACTCCAAAAGTTGTTGCAGCATTCGCCGAGCGAAGGGAGTTTGATAAGATTCTTATCTATTCAAAGCAGGTGATGGATATGTTCATGTGTTATGGTACATGAAGTATTTTTGTTATAACAATTCTAGTCAGAAGGTACATAAGTGGGTCCCAGCTAATTTTACTTTCTTTCCTGCTATAGGTTGGGTACTCGCCGGACTATCTGTTCCTTTTGCAAACAATTCTTCGTACAGATCCTCAGGTATGAATAGATTATGTTGGAAGCATAATTAACATATTTTAGAAAGAAGAAAGAATAGCTCCATGTGGAGTTAAATGCTTCTACTTATGAATTCCTTTGGTTCACAACTTCTGACGCTTTCCCTGGGCCCCTTTTATCTTTATTTATGTATTTAATATTTGGTTTAAGTATTCAGCAATTTGTTAATTTTGATGAACATGTTTATTTGTGTTATTCTAAACAAGTTATTATGTGCTCGGTCACCCAGGGTGCTGTTAATTTTGCATTAATGATGTCTCAAATGGAGGGAGGTTGTCCGGTTGATTACAACACCATAACAGATCTATTTCTTCAGGTGCGCTGGCATTTATCGTCATCACCTTGCAACATGTTCCAAGTTTTTATTTTTTTCGGTTCTGTGGCTTCTTTTTTCCCGTTTCTTTTTGGTCCAATTTGTATCATGTCCAGGGTGCATGTTGGCTTTATTCTCCTAGTTGGTATCATCATGTAGATGCATTAGTCGGCATTGAATTCCTTACCCAGACTGCATAAAATTTCATATTAGAAATAAGTGAAGTGTTTTGTCATCTCATCATCATATAACAATTATGTCAGTTCCATGGTTGCATAACCAATCATGAGCTATTTATTGTCAAGAATAATTGTTTGCAATTATTGTCACTGCAAAATTGTAAAGGAGATGAGATCTTACCTTTTATTTGATTTATTTTGCTGTATACCAGAGGAACTTGATCCGTGAGGCAACAGCCTTTCTATTGGATGTTTTGAAGACAAATCTGCCAGAGCATGGTTTCCTGCAAACTAAGGTTCCTGTTGTTCTTTGAGGCTTCAAATTCTCTCAATATGTTGGTGCCTATGTAAGCTCGATGACATTTTTCATCTACACAGGTTCTTGAAATCAATTTGGTAACTTTTCCGAATGTAGCTGATGCAATTTTAGCCAATGGAATGTTTAGCCACTACGATCGTCCTCGAATTGCCCAACTTTGTGAAAAGGCTGGTCTTTATGTGCGAGCACTACAGGTAATATTTCTTCTTAATCCTTATACAATTATGCTAGTTATCAAGTGTATTTAATTGGAAATGGCGGCCTCCGTTTAATCTTTTCACATTTGGTGCAGCATTACACGGAGTTGCCAGATGTCAAAAGAGTCATTGTGAATACACATGCAATTGAGCCACAGGTAAATATACTATGATGTTTATCTTTTTTGCTAGAGCAGTGTGTTACTTTTCCTACTAACTAAGTGGTTTCTTACAGTCTCTTGTAGAATTTTTTGGTACTCTTTCACGAGAATGGGCATTGGAGTGTATGAAGGACCTTTTATTGGTTAATTTAAGAGGCAACCTTCAGATAATTGTGCAGGTATTTAATTTTTCTTATTTTAGGTTGCTTGTCTTGATATATATATATATTTTGATAAGAAACTGAATGTTATTATAAAGAAGCAAAACGTATGAGAAGATGATGAGAAATCATCAGAACTACAACCAAAGGCACCAATCACTTGCTAAAACAGAGTAAGGAATGTCTTTGAACTCTTTCTTGTCAAACACCCACAGCGCAACCCAGTATTTCACCATTTCCCATAAAACCTCTACATCCCCCTTACTATCTTCGAAAATCCTCTGATTTCTTTCCAACCAGATGGCCCAACAGATCGCCATAATGATGACGTTCCACAGCTTTGTACTTCTAGCCTTCCTTCTTCTCAAGCCTGTCATATTTTGGAAGACTTGCTTGCAATGAAGAGGCCAAACCCAAGACACTCCAAGGGCCAGGAGCACCTTCACCCATATCGATGAGGCAAAGGGGCAATGCAAGAAAAGGTGGTCGCAAGTCTCTTCGCTGCTTTCGCACAAGACACACCAGCCTGGTGACAAATAGGAGAGTGGCCTGCACCGTTGAAGGACCTCGTTTGTATTAAGCTTGCCTAAGGTTAAGAGCCAACTAAAGACTTTGACTTTCATGGGGCACCCAGATTTCCAGATAAACGAGAAATAAGGGAAAGGTAGGCTGTTAGCCCTGAGATGTAAGAAGAGGGATTTGCACGTGAACTGTCCAGAGTCATCCAGATCCCACACCCTCTTTATCAACTTCATCTTCATGGCAATTAACTGAATCGAGAACTGCTATAAGGCCACAAACTTGCTCCAATTCTCTTTCATTAGGATTTCTAAAACATCCTAAGTTCCTAGAGAACCTTCCTGTCCTTGAGAAGTTTTCTGAAGCTCTTAATGATGAAATGCAAGCATGTTTAGAATCTGCCAGTCTCTATAGTAGAGGGAAACGATTAGCTAAAGTGAAATCTCCAGCCCATATATCTTCCCAGAAGCGAACCTTGAGGCCATTGCCTACCTTGTAATGGACATGGTTCTGAAACTTCTCCAAACAACTAGAAATAAATTTCTAGGGGCTTCTTCTTTTAAGATACTCTGTTCTCTGATCTAAAAACAGAGTAAGACAGAGGAAAGTCCCAGTAACCATTCCATCACAATACAGCAAAAAGAACAACTCAAGGCCATTGTCTCTGTCTTTTGATGTGATGAGATCTGATATACTAGTTCTTCATCCCATGCTTGTCTTGATATTAACTATTAACTTGTTGCATCTACTGAATCATTCTGTTGCCTTGGAGTGCAGGTTGCTAAGGAATATTGTGAGCAGTTGGGTGTTGATGCTTGCATAAAGCTTTTTGAGCAGTTCAAGTCTTATGAAGGGCTGTACTTTTTCTTAGGGTCATATTTGAGCTCAAGGTAAGATGTTTCTTTTAAGATTTACTTATTTGTTTCATTTGGTGTATTATTTTGCTGGTTTTGGCTAAATACAAATTTTGTTTATACTTTCTCAATATGAGACAGTGAGGATCCTGATATCCACTTCAAGTACATTGAAGCAGCTGCTAGAACTGGACAAATTAAGGAGGTTGAACGCGTTACGAGGGAATCAAATTTCTACGATCCTGAGAAAACCAAGAACTTTTTAATGGAAGCGAAGCTCCCAGATGCACGTCCACTGATTAATGTTTGTGATCGTTTCGGATTTGTTCCAGATCTCACCCACTACTTGTACACAAACAACATGCTTAGATACATTGAAGGTTATGTTCAAAAGGTATTTTTTCTGCCAAGTGTACTCTTCCAAGTTCCTTAAGTTTCATAAATGCATTGCTCATAAGAATTTTTAATGCCTTCTCATAGGTGAACCCTGGGAATGCACCTTTAGTTGTGGGGCAACTGCTAGATGATGAGTGCCCTGAAGATTTTATCAAAGGTTTAATTCTTTCTGTCCGTTCATTGCTTCCAGTAGAGCCCCTTGTGGAGGAATGTGAGAAAAGGTGGTTTTCCTGCCCTTCCATTTTGGTTCTTATTATTGTAGTTTTGCCAGCATTTCTTATGTTTTATTATATTATGCTAGGAATCGACTTCGTTTACTCACTCAGTTCTTGGAGCATCTTGTGAGTGAGGGAAGCCAAGATGTGCATGTCCACAATGCACTAGGGAAAATCATTATTGAAAGCAACAACAACCCAGAGCACTTCCTTACCACCAACCCATATTATGATTCTCGTGTTGTCGGTAAATATTGTGAGAAACGTGATCCTACCCTGGCTGTTGTTGCTTACCGGCGAGGACAGTGTGATGATGAGCTCATCAATGTGACAAATAAAAATTCTCTGTTTAAATTGCAAGCAAGGTTTGTGATATAATTTCTTTTTTCATTTCTTTTTCCTATCTTATACCATCACTTGGTGCTTTGGGTATACTTAATTGTTCCTTTTTTACAGATATGTGGTTGAAAGGATGGATGGTGATCTCTGGGAGAAAGTTCTTAACCCTGATAATGGCTATAGAAGACAGCTCATTGATCAAGTTGTCTCTACAGCTTTGCCTGAAAGCAAGAGCCCAGAGCAGGTTTCTGCTGCTGTTAAGGCTTTCATGACTGCTGATTTGCCCCATGAATTAATTGAGCTTCTTGAGAAGATTGTGCTTCAAAACTCTGCTTTCAGTGGCAACTTCAATCTTCAAAACTTACTTATTTTGACAGCCATAAAGGCAGATCCATCTAGAGTTATGGATTACATCAATAGACTGGATAATTTTGATGGACCTGCAGTTGGGGAAGTAGCTGTGGAAGCTCAACTTTTTGAGGAAGCATTTGCAATTTTCAAGAAGTTTAACTTGAATGTTCAAGCTGTCAATGTTTTGTTGGATAACATTCGAAGCATTGAACGGGCTGTGGAGTTCGCGTTCCGTGTTGAGGAGGATGCTGTTTGGAGCCAGGTTGCAAAGGCTCAACTCAGAGAAGGACTAGTGAGTGATGCAATTGAGTCATTCATTCGTGCCGATGATGCCACTGAATTCCTGGATGTTATTCGTGCTGCTGAAAATGCTAATGTCTATGATGACTTGGTGAGGTACCTTCTGATGGTCAGGCAGAAGGTGAAAGAGCCAAAGGTGGACAGTGAACTTATTTATGCATATGCCAAGATTGAGAAGCTGGCTGAGATTGAAGAATTTATTCTTATGCCAAATGTAGCCAATCTCCAGAATGTGGGTGACCGCTTGTACGATGAAGCATTATATGAGGCAGCAAAAATTATATATGCTTTTATATCGAACTGGGCTAAATTGGCCGTCACACTTGTGAAGTTGAAACAGTTCCAAGGTGCTGTTGATGCTGCAAGGAAAGCCAACAGTGCTAAAACGTGGAAGGAAGTCTGCTTTGCTTGTGTTGATGCAGAAGAGTTCCGATTAGCTCAAATTTGTGGGCTCAACATTATTGTTCAGGTACTCTTTTGCTTTTTTGTTTTTGTGGTTCCTTTAAGCTTCGAGTCTATTGACAGCAAGCTTTAGTTTGCCTGGATCTTTTGGAGATATGGTATACCAAGGGAATGCTTGTGTTGAGCTTTCTCTTGTTATGTAACCCTCACAAGCTTTAATGTCGTGATCACCTAATCAAGTTATTATTGCTCCTTGCTCAGAATTCATGCATATGTCTGTTCATTTGCTTATAGAAGTTGTTCATTTGGCTTCTGCAGGTTGATGACTTGGAAGAGGTGAGTGAATATTACCAGAATAGAGGATGCTTCAATGAGCTGATATCTCTTATGGAGAGTGGTCTAGGGTTAGAACGTGCACATATGGGTATCTTTACAGAGTTGGGGGTTTTATATGCTAGATATCGTCCAGAGAAGCTCATGGAGCATATCAAATTGTTCTCAACTCGTCTCAATATTCCCAAGCTTATACGAGCTTGTGATGAACAACAGCATTGGAAGGAACTTACTTATTTGTATATCCAGTATGATGAGTTTGATAATGCTGCAACCACCATCATGAACCATTCTCCTGAAGCATGGGACCACATGCAGTTCAAAGATGTGGCAGTCAAAGTTGCTAATGTTGAGCTATACTATAAGGCTGTGCACTTCTACTTGCAAGAACATCCGGATCTTATTAATGATCTTCTCAATGTGCTTGCACTTCGCGTGGACCATACACGTGTTGTTGACATTATGCGAAAGGTAATTAATTTTTCCCATATTTTTTCATTGGTTTTGTAGAATATGACGTATTTTCTTTTCCTAAAAAAAAATTGTCCCTACTTCTTGCAAACTAATTCTCTCTCTCTCTCTCTCTCTCTTTTCTTATCAAAATTAGGCTGGTCATCTGCGCTTAGTGAAGCCCTACATGGTTGCTGTTCAGAGCAACAATGTATCAGCTGTAAATGAGGCTTTGAATGAGATATATGTTGAGGAGGAAGACTATGATAGATTGCGTGAATCAATTGATTTGCATGATAACTTTGACCAAATAGGTCTTGCACAGAAGGTTAGATACAATATTTTATTCAATGATTTGCCTGGTAATGAATAAAAATGCACAAGCCCTCATAGTTATGTTTCTGTACAGATTGAGAAGCACGAGCTTCTTGAGATGAGGCGTGTTGCTGCTTACATATACAAAAAGGCTGGTCGATGGAAGCAGTCTATTGCATTGTCTAAGAAGGACAATCTTTACAAAGATGCCATGGAGACAGCCTCACAATCTGGCGACCGTGAACTTGCTGAGGAATTGCTTGTTTATTTCATTGAGCAGGTACCTGTTTCAATATTTTTGTTGTTTCTTCCCTTACACTTTTCAATTTGAGATATAGACTTCCAGTGTAAGTACTTCATTTTTTTTTTTAATGAGTTGGGACTTGTGTATCTCGTTTGGACTTTTCAGGGCAAGAAGGAGTGCTTCGCATCGTGTCTCTTTGTTTGTTATGATTTAATTCGGGCTGATGTTGTCATCGAGCTTGCATGGATGAACAATATGATTGATTTTGCTTTTCCTTATCTGTTGCAGGTAAACTAACTGAATTTATCTAATTAATTTGTTTTCCGACATGTTTGGGGTGTTTTATTGGGGGTTAGTGGGTGGGTAAAGGTGTTGTTTTGTTCTTGCTGCTGCTTGGTTTGGTCAGTTTTCACCTTCTGACTTGAAGGCATATTCTGTGCACTGAAAGTTAAAATATAGTTCCGTGTCTCTGTTTTGCTCACTTTGCATGGTTTCGGACTTTCGGTGGTGTTTTGATGGATGATCAAGGGTGTCGTACTTTGATGTATGTATTTACTTAAGCTTTCCGTTTGCTTTTGCAGTTTATCCGTGAATACACAGGTAAAGTTGATGAACTTGTGAAGGACAAAATTGAAGCTCTGAATGAGGTTAAGGCTAAAGAAAAGGAAGAGAAGGACGTTATTGCTCAGCAGGTATTTACTTTGGAGCAGTCTGATCTTCCATTTTCTTTACACAGAAAGGGTCTTTCTCTGTCTCGCATTTTGCATCCATTGTGTGCTAAAGTTTGTAGTATTTGACAGGGGTTGATGTTATTAATGTCCATCTCTTCTTTGCTTTTTCTTTTGTCAATAATGTTATATTATTATGTGCTGTTACAGAACATGTATGCTCAGTTGCTGCCTCTTGCTTTGCCTGCCCCACCGATGCCGGGAATGGGAGCACAGGGAATGGGTGGAGGTTTTGCGCCACCGGGGCCTATGGGTGGAATGGGGATGCCTCCAATGCCACCCTTTGGCATGCCACCTATGGGGAGTAGCTACTGAGGTGCGGGAGGACTATGAATTTGGAAATCCTTTTCAAAGCCTTGTGTTCTAGTTCGTCGGGCGACCTAGGTGATATCTTTATATTGAAATGTAATTTGATGGGGCCTTTTGTGCCATTTCTGTTTTTCTTTGTTTTGATGGGTTGATAAGTGTAGTCAATAATTCTTTTTTGTTCGCCATAGGGGTGTGGATATGTCTATGTAATATTCTTTTGGTAGGAGAGGCATTTTTTGGCAGCTGCTGTTGAGACTGAGGGCTAGTCTGGAACTTTCTCCACTGTTCTGTTTCTTTTTCTCCTGGATAATGTCATCTTTATAAATAGTTTATGTTTTGACTGTTTGTTCAATTTATAGTTTCTAATTTTTTAATTGTCAACAGTGTCATTCGTGTTCTAAATTTCACTTTTATTAATACCTTATGTTTTGAACGTATTTTGAACGTATGTTCAATATCCGAATTGACATTTTAATTAATATTTTTATACTTAATGTTTTGCTTATTTATTTAATTTATACATTTTTTTTAATATATGAACACCTGTCACTGACATTTTAAAACTGTTATAAATTTATAACTTTCTTATTCTAACCCCAAATTGATGGGATTAATTTATTGAAATTAAATATTAATTAATGAAATTATGGATTCTTTGAATGTTCTTTTTTCCTGCAACTAAACCCATCGGCTTAAAACCTTTGGAACCGATTTTCAGTTGTACTTTTTCTTCGGTCCCCAACATGCCGTATGGAGTGTAAATACACAAAAAAAATAATAATAATAAAGAAAATCAAGATCACAGTTTAAAAAATCTGGATGCTCCTTGGGTATCGACACAATAATGAAATTGAGTCTTTCCCCAATATTTGACCAAAAAAAGCAGCAATTTGATCCCCAAAATACCAACACTTGCTAGTTGAAATTGAGTAATTTATGCGAGAAAACCAAACCAGTAACCATATACATAGCATCTAAAATCAGATCTTCAAGTACCCATGATCTATTGACAACCATATTACAACACAAAAGAAATTACACAACCAACATCGCAAATCACAACAACACAACTTTTGAGGACTCCTCTTTATTCAACAGTCAGATCGCTCATAAGCCTACTCCTTGAAACAATATAGTGGCAATCAACGTCGCCAACCCTAGAATGCCCAAGCCTTGACTAACAATTACCATACTTGCATGCTGGAATTTTGGCTAGCTTAATTTTTGTATTTGTTTTGCGCTTTATCTTTATGCATGATTATTTTGAGTCTAAATAAAGTATACTGTAATTAGTTTAATTCATCCCAAAATATTTCTAATGCTCTTCGTAGTTATTTATTTATTATTTAATTTGTTCGTGTGTATTTGCATTCTAGGGCATTATAGCGGGGTCTTCTTGAGTGTACGTACAAAAAAAATTACAAAGATATGATACATTACTTTTTCGTACAATATGAATGCTAAATAATTGTAAAAATACGGTCAATAGATGTAGTGGCAATTATGTAGTTAAAGCCATTTTTATTAAATTTGTTTACATAATAAAAAGCACAAATAAATAATTTAATTAAAGGCCAATCGCCGCAATTGTAAGCGCCTACTTTACTACGTGGCAACACCATTCCCTCTTTCCTTTTTTTTTTTTCACATTTTATTTTCTTAATTCTTTTTTTTTTTTTTTTNNTTTTTTTTTTTTTTTTAAATTTTTAACCATTTTTTTCCTATTGAATCATGCTCTTCCTCTTCTCCTCCCCCCCCTTTTTTTTTTCCTCTCTCTCTCTCTTTTTCTCTCTTCTACCTTTATTTTTATTTTTTTTGTTTTTTTTCCACTTTTTTATTTCTTTCTCTAGATACCAGTAACCATCCTGGTTACTAAATTCCTATTGAATCATGCTCTTCCTCTTCTCCTCCCCTTCTCTCTCTCTCTCTCTCCCTCTCTCTCTCTCTCTCTCTCTCTCTCTTTCTCTCTTCTACCTTTATTTTTATTTTTTTTGTTGTTTTTTTTCCACTTTTTATTTCTTTCTCTAGATACCTGTAACCATTTTAGTTACTAAATTCAAATATATTACTGGTTACTCTAGTCATCAAAAATCAATTTGTTCAGTGGTTACTACTTTCTCTGAACCATTCATCAATTGTTAAATGAGTTACTTTTTTTTTTTGAAAACTAATTTAGTTATTAGTTTCCAATAAGATATCAATTTGATTACTAATTTCTAGAATAGTGGCTAGTTACAATGCCAATCTGATTATTAACAAGTACAATATTGGTTACTAGTTGCAAAGTAAAAAAATAATTAAATTAAAAAGAAAACTAAAAGACAAAAATGATTGAAGTAATCCCTATTAATTTGGTCATTTGTTGATGGTTATTAATTACCATTTTGGTTACCTGTTACCGAATTCTAATATAGTTGTTGGTTTCTTTAGTTACTAATTTCTGATTTTTGGTTATTGGTTACTAATCACAACGATTTGGTTACTAATTTTTTGGTTACCGTTAACTAATTTGATTACTAATTTTCTGATTATAGTTAACTAATTTGGATTATTTATTACTTTGGTTATCATTTCTAATTTGGATATTGATTTCAAACTAATGGCTAGTTACAAAGATCAATGATTGGATACTGGTAACTCATAACCACTAGTTGTTAAGTTCTCATATAGTTATTGGTTTCTCCAATTACTAGTTATTGGATTAATTGGTACTAACTAAGCTCGTAAGTCATTCTTAATGTGGAGGTCTTGGGTTCAAGTAAAGCTGAGGATGCAAAAAAAAATCCTTAAAGTGGAGATCGGGCCCACAAAGTATACTACAGATAAATAATGACAATGGTTCGTATATAAGAGCCCTAAGTTCACAGGCGAAATAACCCAATAGAGGCTTAAAGTGATGATTGTTATAATAAAACTCGTAACTAAGCTAGCAAGTCCTTCTTAAAGTGAAGGTTTAGCCTAATAGAGGCTTCAAATGAGGGTCGTTACAATAAACTGTGCAACTAACCTTGCAAGTCCTTAAAGTGAAAGTTTTGAGGAAAATCCTTAAATATTATGAGGCCCACAAGATACAGTACAAATAAGTAACTTCAATGGTCAATATATAAAAGCCGCAAACTCGTAGGCCGCAAGGGGTCTAATGGAGGCTTGAAGCAGGGGAGGTTTCTGGTTTCTTTGATTACTGGTTTCCGGTTTCTCTGGTTACCAGATAATCACAATAATTTGGTCACTAATTTTCCTGGCTGGAGTTAACTAATTTGGAAACTGATTTTTCTGGTTAATCATTAACTAATTTGGTTATTGACTAATAGTCATTCCTAATTTAGTTATTAATTTCAACTAATGATTAATTATAAAGATTAATGACTGGTTACTGGTAATTAATAACTACTAGTTACCAATTACTATCATATTAAAAATATGTTTAACTAACTAGATAAAATATTACACAATATGAGAAGCAAACTAAGGCTTCCACTCAAGATAGAACCTGCTCCAACTATATTATACCAGAATCAAAAATGCAAAAGTAAGTAATCTGAAAGAGTAAAATCTGTTGGCAACTTTTATATTGTAACATAACTGGTTTATTTGGTTATGTTACAATGTGCGACTAAATATTTGATCTAATTAGGTTTTTCAGTATTTGCCTATTGTATGCTTTTAAGTCACAAAATGTGTGATTGTTAGTCATAAAAATTGGATCATATTGATTATTAGTAATTGAATATTTGTTTAAGAAATAATTACTCTAGTATTTACTCTACAAGGTATTATTTCTTTACAAATATATTCACTCATCTAATTATTTATTGATCATGTCTGTTAATGACATTTATGGATAAATTCTAGTATGTAAGAATAGGTAAATGACTCTTACCAAAATCAGTTTTGAATATTTGTCTATATTTCATTAAAAAAATTCATTCAAATAAATATTTTAAGTAAATATCCTCCTTAACTCATTTGTGCTAATTCTTAATATTTAAAGTTACTTTAATTTATCATATAGGCTATCAAAATGATTGAATAATTGACTGTTTTATTTCAGGAAAAAAAATCTAGAAGTTTTCTTTTCTGTTCCAATATGACTGTGTTGATAGATTATATTGCAATACATGAACAAAATCAACAATTAATTTTTAGATCAGTTTTCTAAGTTTAGTAACGAACTTGGCTGATCTTGCAATTAACCTAATCAACATTAAATAATCTTGAATATTGTTTTACATAACCCTAATGTGAAAGCTTGCTTTCTCTCTATTTAAAAGCGATTCAAGGATAGCTTTAGGTAGAGAGCACATATTGTATTTCGACCATTGAGCGTAATAGAAAGATTTTTCTTTTAGCCATTTTCTTAGACATAGGAGTAGTCTTAGTCGTGTGATACAGTACTTCAGGAGAGGTACTGAATATCTTTGAGAGAAGATTGATATGTAATTGTGAAGGGAGTTGATGAGTAAAGGATCAAACAAAGTCAATAGGAGCTTAACTATGAGTGTTCATCTAGAGAACGAACATAGTATATTCAGGAGAAGATCGACTTCGAGTATTTGAAGGAATTTCAAAAGAAAGAAGTCAACCTAAGATGAGTGGTGCTCGTTAGACACATTGGTGGGATTACATTTTTATTGAGACAATCAAAAGAGGGAGTCTTTTTATTGTATAAGTCGAATTGGTATTTGTATTCATTCAAACTTTATTAATAGTATTTATTCTCTTGGCATAGTTCCTTGGACGTAGGTTATCAGGAAATAACTAAACCAAGTAAAAATATCTGATATTATTTTTACTTTTTCGCTTTTACAACATCCATCCTTTGTTTATAACATAATTAAATAATTGGTTAAATTATTTAATTCTACCAAATCTGAAAAATAGACCTAGTAATTGGTATCAGGGCGAAATACTGATGTTTTAATGAAAACTTGTGGTGTATTTGATCTGATTTTTTAGGTATGTCATTCCTTGCTAAAAGGTAGACCTATTTTATGCCCTCTACTCCTTGATGGCAGGAACTAGTCTTATTGCAAAGCACGCATGAAAGACTTCATTAAGGCTCTTGATGAAAAAGCTTGGAGATCCATTCTTAGGGGTTGAAGATCTCAACTCTAACCACTAAGGATAAAGAAGGGACAGATGTTCTTAAACCCAAGTTGACGTGGTCATGTGATAATGACAAACTTGCTAATTATAATTTCGAGAGTATATATGCTATACTAAATAAAGTAGATGCTATAAGAATTAAGACGATTGCAAATTATGAACCTGCAAAAGAGGCTTGGGATATTTTGCAAACATATTTTGAAGGTTCTAATGATATGAAAAGAAATAAATTAATCATGTTAACCTCTAAATTTAAGGAATTGAGAATGAGAGAAGATATAATCTTGTCTGAATATTTTACTAAGCTTTACGATATTTCTAATGATTCTTTTGCTCTTGAAAACTATTTTCAGATACTAAAATCGTTAGAAAAATTTTCTGTTCATTGCGAGATAGGTTTTAACCAAAGCTCACTGCTGTAAAAGAGAGCAAGAACCTTGATATAATAAAAGTTGAGGAATTGATCGGATCACTTCAGACATATGAGATCTCAAGTAGAGAGAGAAAGCCCCATAATCAACATCTAAATCTGCTAATGAAGATGATGATAATCTTACATTATTGACAAAAAATTCCAATAGATTTTTGAAAACGATGGGCAAGAATACAAAATCGGGCAACACTAATAAAGTTATAAATTTTCCTAAATCTGATTCTTCTTAAAAAAGGGAATCTAATGCAAAGAATGCGAGGAGTATGGTCACATGCAATCTAAGTGTGCCAGTATCCTGAAGAAGTCCAAAGCCATAACCTCTACTGAGAATGATGAAGAATTAGAAGGCAATCAAGAGGAGGATGATCATATAACTAATTATGTAGTCTTTGGTATTTCTTTGGTTTCAGATGACATTTATTCTATGTAGAAATTTTTAGGTCATATTGCAACACTGACTGCATCTGGCAGTCATGCTATAACATCAACGATAGGAAAGAATAATGAAGCTGATTCTAACAATGATAAATCTGAACTGGATGACGAATCAATTTGAGAATCATATAAGAATATATATTCTTAGTGGATTAGAGTAGTAAATCAGAATCGCCCTCTTGAAAGGAGAATTTCTGCACTTATTGAATTCGAGGAAAACTCAGAGATCAAAGTTTAGAAATTGGAGGCCTTAATGGCTAAAAAGGAAGCAAAATTAAAAAAAGGTTTGAGCTAATCTTGAAAAGACTCAAAAGTCCTTAAAAATGTGGAATTCTAGAACTGAAAAGCTTGATCATATTCTGTTTGTTAGTAAATCCAGTTCTGTTCATAAAGGACTTAGATTTAAAGGTGAGCACTTTAATTTAAAAACTATGTTTGTTAAGAGTTCTTTTTCTAACTATGTTGCAGGAACTAGTACTGATGTTGCAACATAGAAATATCATGTTGCAATATACAATAAATCAGCTAGACCTACATCTATTTTAGGAAATCATGCTGATGTGACAACATGAAAATTTCTTATTGCAAAACATAGCAAATCAACAACATTTTATTCAATAGATAAGTATGGTAAGTTTGATCATACTTGTCATTTCTATGGTGTTGAAGGTTATATCAGACCTCGGTGTTGTACCATGATAAATTTTTTGAAAAATAATTATTTTCCACATGTGATTTCTTTCCAAAGAAGAACACCTAGGAAAAAGTTTGATCTTTAAAATAAAACAAGGAAAGTCTGGATAAAAAAAATCATATTTCAATTACTTTGATTCTTTTTCTTATATTAGAACATGTGCTACTAACAATAATGAGTGTTCCAAGCACATGACAGATGACAAAATCATACAAGTGGATTAAAAGAAGAATAGGATAAATAGCTTTACTGATAAAGCTGCAAAAGAATATGGTTCAAAAATGCATGTTACAACACAGCCTGACACTATTATAGATCTAGACAATCATATTGCAACATCAACTGAATAAAGAGAGAATGCATCTACTGAACCTGTAGCTGCAGTCAATGATCCAATCAGCAGAGAATCCTCATTCAGGGTAAAGAAAAATCATCCGTCTGACCTAATGATAGATGGTACTGATGATTTCATGGCTATAAGAAAAAGGTATACAAATTTGATCAAATACTTGCGCTTTTCTTCTTTGATTGAGCCTAAAATAAAATCATTATTTTTGAAAATGTTGAAACAAAGATATAATTTGCAGATATTTCCATAAAATATTTTGACTTTGATTGATTTTTATTCCTTAAGGAATGCCTTTGGAATATGTTCTATGTGACTTGTTACTTTTTAATTTTATACCAAATTTTGCCTTTTAAAGTTAGGATATTTTTGTCTGAAAACCTTAAAGGAAATTTAAAAAAAAGATGAATTTTTGTCAATTATGAATTAATTTTCTAATATACAATTTTTATTGTTCTTATCTTTTAAAATCTTTGGATATTTCAAGAAAAATTGAAAATTTTGAATTATATTTTGACTGACTAACTTTTGATTATTTGATCTCAGTAAAGAATTTATGTGTAAATATGTTTCATAGTCAGAAAAAAGATACCTACATTGATATGTGAAAGCCATTTATGAGTAATCCTATATTATATATCACAAATATAGTAGAGGATTATCTACCATGTGAAAAGAGTCATCTTAGTGATAGAGTTGAAGCTAATGATTGTGAGTACTTCATTTTTGTGTTGTTATAAAAAAATAATAAAAAATGTAGTAGCAATAAACAAATATGTACTGCTCAAGAAATTACAGCACACACAAAAGCTTGTAATAAATGTGAATTTTCATGGAGATCAACAAAATAGGGTATGTTAGTTAGTTTTCAATTTTTGATGATTAGTTTTACTTAAAATTCTCTGAAAATTTTGGAGGATAAAAATGGTAAGGTCTGCCTATTTTAAAGTCATTTTATGATTAATAAAAATTCATCAATTTCCATTTTCATTTTAGTTTTCCATATAAAAAATTCTGAGTTTGTGGCAAGATGAGGCATATTGTAACATAAGAATAATATATATATATATATACATATATATTTTAAAAAAAAGTGGTTAATGGAAAGTATGGTTAGTGATGTCATATGTTGAAACATGTTCCAAAAGATGGCTATTTGATTTCTTAAAATTTTTTGTCTTGAATTTATTTCTTTTTTCAATTTCAGATAATTGAAGGGTTGTGTATATATATTTCTTTTATCATTATTCTAACTCTAATTTGTTTCCTAATTTGGCCTCACTCATTTTCTCTTAGATGAAAATTATTCATTTTTTTCCTGCTTCTTTTGATGCTCTTTCTAGTTTTATATTAAGTCTATAACAATGAAGTTATCTAATACTATTTTGCTTTAAGTTTTGCTATGTTCTTATTTATATTAAGTTGTTTCAAGTATTTTTCTTGTTATTTTGATGTTTTGTGTGTTTGTGTATATAGGAGAATAAAGTAAGAGTGTTTGATGTGAATTAAGGTAAATTTGTACCTCTCAAGTAGGTTTTTTAATTTATTAAGATCGAAGTTGAATCCGATATGGTCTTAACACAATGAAAATGAGGAAAATCGGAACTCAAACGAAAAAATGGAACACTCAGGAAGCCGAGACACCAAACTAGTGAAAAAGTGGTATTCACCAACTCTCGGATTGTTTTGGTACTATAGCGTCAAAAATGGCATCGCGGAGCCAACTTTTTGACGATCTAAACATCTAGATTTGGCCTATCTTAGGTTTGCACGAGCCATCTCTTTAAAACTCTATCTTTAGGGTTGAAAAAAACATATGGGGAAAGAGAAAAAAGGAGGGAGGCATCCACGGAAGGAGAAGAAGATAGACTCGAAGTCTCCATTTCTTGATCTCCTCCATAACATCAATACCATTCTTTGTTCATACCATTTTTTCTTCATTTTCTTGTGACTTTTTCTTTGTATTTTCATATTTAGAGAGTGATATTATTGAGAGCAAATATTTTAGAGAGGAATCAAGAGAGCAAGAATCAACCTTGGAGGAAGTGATTGATAACCTCCATTAATAGCTTCAAGCTTTTCAAAGAGAGGGAATTCTAAAACTCTTTTATCGTTGATATTTTTTATTTCTTGAATTCATTGTATGAAAATGTTATTGTTCTCAATTTATATTATGAACTAAATATTTCTTTGTGTAGTTTTACTATGTGAACCAACCTTGAATATTTGTTTGTGTATTTCTCTCTTATTTTATTAATTAAATCCATTATTAAGTTATTTATTTTACTTTGTGCTTATTAGTTCTATTTAATTGATCACTAAATAGATTGTTGAGTGAAACTTTTATGAACTTGGGAAGGGGAATTTAGGTTTGGACATAGGTAGAACAACATAAGATTACCTAATTTGGGGTAAGTTTGTATAGGATAAAAATATACCTATATGACTTGTGTAACCTTCGTGTGAGAATAACTAAACTTAATGAATCTTGTCAATTTATGTTAGAAGTAACATATGTCTTGAGAAAGAATTTGTAAATACATTTGAACTCTCGATTAATAACTCTAGTAGATTAATTAGTGTAAAAAGGGAATTAAGATATTGTGCGTTCAAATTATAGTTGGAGAATTAGTAAATCTAGACATTTTTCTTATTACTTACTTTCATTTATTTTGTATGATAGTTTAGTTTCCTTGGTTTTATTTATTCAAAATCTATATATTATTTATTTGGATAAAGTTAGAGTTAAGATAATTTTGATATTTAGTATTGAATTAGAAATTAATCCCTACGGGTTAGATATTCTACTTCTATATTTATATTACTTGTGACCGTGTGCACTTACACGGGAGTGTATGATTTTATAGTTGCACAATCCAACCAACAAGTTTTTGGCACCGTTGCTGGAGATTGAAACATTATTTCTTTATTAATATTAATATCAATCAATTCTAATATTAAAGTTTGACTTTTCTATAATTTTAATTTTATATTTTTGTTTTTGCCAAAAAAAAAGTTACTTTCTGTTGATGGAGGTTTTGTCGACAATGAATTTAAGAAATTGCAAAATATGGCTTGTGTGTGAAAATGGTTGATCAATTAAAGGAAGTAAAAGGAGACAAGAATTTTATAGTGGTTTAGCCCCAAAAAAGATGAGCCTATGCCCACTGTTGTTCACTATTTTCTGGAGGATTACCAGAGTTTCGTTAAGTTTCTAGGAAGTAAAAATAATAAATCCCCAAAGTTCTCCCCAGAAGCCGAAGATCCCCCACAACAGCATTGAACTCCCTTTACATAGGTGAGGGTGGCTCAATATTTCCCAATTATGAGAATGGGTAAGTATATTGTCACACCCCCCTAGTTTAACCATATTATCATATACAGTCAAACTATGAAGTATTATTCTTTCTTAAACATTATCTTTTGTAAAAAAAAAAAAGTGGGCAAAATTTGAACTTTCCAAAACTTTTGGGCAAAAGTAACTGCATGGCATTTCTTCTTAAAAGTATCTTTACAAAATGTATAATCAAAAGAGATTTTCATCGGTCTATTTTGCCATCAGCAATAGTATTTACAATATACCAAAATATCTCAAAACAAAATTGTCGCCCACAGATCAAGTTCGTCTAAATCTGTATGATCATGGCGACAAAAGACAAACCAAGCAACCTGCTAGTCAATACCAAAATGTGCCTCCTCATCTACATCACAAAACTAAAATGAGCTAAAGCTCAATAAGTAAAAACTATGTATGTTTATGAATGCTTTAAAATCTCATAAAGTTCCCATTGTACCCTTTTTCTTTCTTAAACATTTGAGTCCATGCATTTTCCTTAAAAATTATTTCTTAGTTGGGCCCCTTAGCACATTGCTTGTCCCGTGAGTCGATAGGCCGTGATAACATTAGGCGGAAACTCTGACCAAGAGTGAAAATAAGGTGTGAATATCGTGTGAGATTTTTGAAAATGCCTTCCCTTATCAAAGGGGCATCCCACACCGTGCTAATATTGTCCCGTTTCAATGAGACATATCATAAGATCCGCAAATCTTGCTTCAACGGGAGAGTCTGCATCAACAGACGTACCTATCCAGTTCTGACAGACTAGCAATTACTATTAAAACTTAACTTATAAAATTGGTACAATGGTACTCGCTTTCAAATACTCTTATAATAAAATTCTCCATTTGCATGGAAGACGTGCCATGCACATACCATTTCATAACTTTCAAGAATAAGTAAGTTTCACATAATTACGTCTTCCAAATAGTTCTTATGATGCAGTTGTAAGTCTTTATTTACCTCGTGTCCTGAATAAGAATTGATAGTGAAAAGAGTCAATATCCTCTCGAGATTAGTGTGCTAATCACCTATCGTAAATTATTATTATTCAAGATGCACATTTTACAAAAAGAATGCATTAAGATACTTAAACATGACCGAAATAACAACTTTCACTAAATTAGGAAACTTGATCTTAAAATGACCCGAAAGTATATAAATCACTTAAGGTACTTGGTAGTCAACAACTAGCATTGAAAAACTGTTCAAAAGTATTAAAATATGAATGCTAGTTCGTTAGCACAAAAATGATCCAAAATGGCACATAATTTTGTAAAACTAGTCCATTTACTTCTAAATGGTACCATTTGGTTTTAACAATATTTGGATAGCACCTTCCTTATTTTTAGGACATCCCCACATGATTAAAATCATGGTTTAAGACCTGAAATAGTAATCAACAAACCAATTCCCACATATACAAATCAAAAGAAACACCTAGGATAACATAGAAGCACATTTCAAATCTTTTTCGGCTTAGACAAGTTTAAAACAATTTGTGCACTTGTCTATAGTTACCAACAGTAGCTAAATTAATGGAATAAATAATAGAATCCATGACATATCCATTGCAAGTTGAGAAAATCAGATTACAAGTATAGAAAGCTTAATACACCCACGGAAACACCTGAATGCACAATTAGCAAATTTGGGGCTCTAGGTGTAACCTGAATTCTCCACTTAAATTTTATATTTCCAGCAATATATAAGGGTTAATAGGACCATTATTCATCAAATAATAGCTTTGGTTTAAGTGCTGAAACAAAATAAATTAACTACACATTCAAAATCCTACATAGAGCTCACTTTGACTAGTTTGAGCTTTTGTTGGAGCTCTTACTTTCAACCACCACCAAACTGATTCTCAACACTTAGAATTAGATTTTAAGACTCAAGAGAACATGAAAGAATCATTATTTAAGTGGTAGCAAGTGGAGAATTGAAATTAAAAGACAAGACCTATAAAGAAGAACTTAGTAGAATTACCTTGACTAGTTTTGGTCTATCTTGCTTTCTAGGGCTCTAATTTGAGTTCTACTACTTGGAAACTCTTGGAAATATTTGAGGGAAGTTGAGAGAAGTTAGAAAAAGCATTGAAGAGTTTTAGGTCGTGGTTGGAGAGAAAGGGAAAGCAAATGACCAGATTTGACCCAAAATCAACACTTAATGGCTAAGAAAAGGTATAACTTAAATTCTAAGGGGTGTTTTGGGTATTTTATACATTTCTTTCCATGTATTTAGCTCTAGAACATCCTTAGCATAGTCACCACGTTACTGGTCACTCTTATACACCCAAGTGTAGCCAAAGTTGGTGAATCCTACCTTAGAAAGTGAAAACTAGTCATACTTTGACTTATGATTCTATATGACTAATCTTATTGTAATTTGGTGGAACCTAGCCCCATAACCAATCATTAAGCATACAAATAAATCAATCACACTCCAATTAACAATGCAAACATACTATTACTTTCATAATTATATTCTTTGTTCTTTTAATACACTGAGCTCACTCTCTGAGGGTATTGAACCTTTACACTGCATTGGGACACTTCGACAATCATTAGTGTAATAACATGTATATAAATGTACATAACATAATGAATGAGTATGTTATTATAAAACTAGTATTAATGACTTCTAGATGCGTAAGATACAATTAGAACATATTTATTATTGGCTTAGTATCCATGTGAGAATCTTGGGCACCACAATTCTCCCATCCTTATAAAATTTTGTCCTCGAAAATTGTTTACCCAAATAAGTGTGGATACTTAATTTTTATCTCTTCTTCTCTTTCCGATGTGGCCTCTTCCACTTCATGGTTCTTCCACAGTACTTTGACCAAAGGGATTTTCTTATTTCTAAGTTCTTTTTCTTTTGTATCCAAAATTTTCTCTAGATGTTCCTCATAACTCACGTCTTGATTTAGCTCCAATTGCACAAAATTCAGAACATGTGAAGGATTTAAAATGTACCTTCTTAACATAGAGATATGAAATACATTGTGTACATTCGACAGTGATGGCGGCAAAGTGAGTCTATAGGCAACATCTCCAACTTTTTTGAGTATCTCAAAAGGACCTACATATCTGGGACTTAGCTTTCTTTTCTTCCAAAATCTCTTGATTCCTTTCATGGGAGTAACCTTCAAGAACACTTTATCTCTAACGTTAAATTCTAGTTTTCTTCTTTGAGGATCTGAATAACATTTTGGTCTACTTTGAGCAGCTAGTATCCTTTTTTGAATCTTTGTTGCTGCCTCATTTGTCTCTCTTATTAATTCTGGACCTAAAAATTTTCTCTCCGCCATCTCATCCCAATGAATAGGATATCTGCACTTTCTTCTGTATAATGCTTCGTATGGAGGCATTTCAATGGAAGCTTGGTAACTATTATTGTAAGCAAATTCTTTAAGTGGCAGGGATTTGCTCCAAAATCCATGGAAATCCAACACACAAGCTCTGAGCATGTCTTCAAAAGTCTGTATAGTCCTCTCTGATTGCCCATTAGTTTGGGGATGAAAAGCTGTACTAAATACCAATTTTGTACTCATTGCCTCTTGAGCACTTCTCCAAAATTTCGAAGTAAATCTAGAATCTTGGTAAAAAATGATAACCTTTGAAGCACCATGTAGTCTCATAATCTCCTGGACATATAACAGGCAAACTGGTCCAAGTTATAGGTTATTCTAACTGGAAGGAAATAAGCTGATTTGGTATATCTATCCAGAATCACCCAAATAGCATCATGTCCCTTAGTTGTCTTGGGAAGTCCAACAACAAGATCCATAGCAATCTCTTCCCATTTCCATTGGGGTATATTCAAAGGCTTTAATTTCCCAGTAGGTCTTTGATGTTCAGCTTTGATTTGCTGACACGTGAGACACTGCTCTACAAACTCAACCACATCTTTCTTCATACCAGGCCACCAGTAATATATCTTTAAGTCTCTATACATCTTTGTAGTACCAGGATGCACAGAGTAGGGAGTGGTATGAGCTTCCGTCAATATCTCCTTCCTAACAATTCCACCAGGCACACACAATCTATTTCCATATCTAATTACACCATCACCAGAAATCTGGAAGGCTATTTCCTTTCCAGATTCTATCTTACTCTTTAAATTCATCATATAAGGATCCGTATTCTGGCCTTGTTTGATTTTCTCTAAAATTGTTGGTTGTAAAGTAAGAGCTGCCAATCTTTCTGTTAAACTTGTAGGCATAATCTCTAACTCTAACTTATGTAAATCCATTAAGAGATGTTTCATATCAACATACTTAACAGTCATAGTAGCCAATGATTTCCTAATTAGAGTATCAGCAACCACATTGGCTTTTCCTGGATGATAGTTAATCTCACAGTCATAATCTTTCACCAGTTCAAGCTGTCTTCTTTGTCTCATATTCAGTTCTTTTTGGGTAAAGAAGTACTTTAGACTCTTGTGATTTATGTAGATCTCACACTTCTCCCCATAGAGATAGTGTCTCCAAATTTCCAGTGCAAAGACAACTGCTGCTAGCTCTAAATCATGAGTATAATACTTCTTTTTATATTCTTTCAATTGCCTAGAGGCATAAGCAATGACTTTGCCATTTTGCATCAAAATACATCATAGACCAATCTTTGAGGTATCATTGTACACAACAAATCCTCCTGATCCAGATGGTATTGAAAGTATAGGGGCAGTTATCAAACGATACTTCAACTCCTCAAAACTCCTTTCACAATTTTCATTCCAATGAAACTTCACATTCTTCCTTGTTAAATAAGTCAATGGAGAAGCTAGCTTTGAAAAACCTTCAACAAAATGTCTATAATAACCCGCTAATCCCAAGAAACTACGAATCTCAGAAACATTTGTAGGTATTGGCCAATTGCTCACAGCTTCAACTTTCATTGGATCCATAGAAATGCCATTTTCAGAAACCACAGGACCAAGGAAGATAACTTTCTCTAACCAGAATTCGCACTTCTTAAACTTAGCATACAACTACTTTTCCTTAAGAATTCTCAAAACGGTCCTCAAATGTTCCATATGCTCCTCTCGTGAGTGTGAGTAAATCAGAATATCATCGATGAAAGCTATAACGAATTTATCTAGGAAATCTTTGAACACTCTATTCATCATGTCCATGAAAGCAGCTGGAGCATTAGTTAATCCAAAGGGCATTACTAAAAACTCATAGTGTCCATATTTGGTTCTGAAAGCTATTTTTGGAATGTCTTCCTCCTTAATTTTCAATTGGTGGTAACCTGATCTGAAGTCAATCTTTGAAAACACCGAAGCTCCTTGTAGTTGATCAAACAAATCATCAATCCTAGGAAGCAGATACTTGTTTTTGATTGTGACCTTATTCAGCTCCCTATAATTAATGCAAAGCCTCATAGTCCCATCAGAGTACCCCATGGTGAAAAGCTTGGGCGAATAAAACCTTTGTCTAATAACTCTTGTAACTGTACTTTCAGTTCCTTTAACTTTGCTGGAGCCATTTCATAAGGTGCTTTTGAAATAGGAGCCGTAATGGGCAATAAGTCAATTACAAACTCTATCTCTCTATCAGGTGGTAACCCAGACAAATCTTCAGAAAATACATCAAGAAATCACTTTTAACTCTTCTCTAGTATCCACTATGTTGGCCAAGTAACCCATGCATCCATTTTCTAGTAACTTCCTTGCTTTTATTGAGGAGATTATTAGAATCATCGAGTTTCCACTAGTACCAACAAAAGTGAACTTTTCTGTAATTGGTGGCTGAAACACTACCCTCTTCAAATAGCAATCAATAGTAGCATGGTATTTTGATAACCAATCCATACCTAAGATAACTTCAAAATCTTGTATATCCAATAATATCAAATCTACGCACAAGTCTTTACCAGCTATTTGGATTGGACATGCCTTGAGAACTTGATCATAACATAAAAGTTCTCCTGATGGAATGGTTACACAATATTTGAAATTCAAGTACTCTGGTGTTTTGCCCAATTTCCTCACAAATGCAGGTGATGCAAATGAATATGTAGCCCCTGAATATATTAATGCATGAATAAGAATACCAAAGATAAGAATCTCACCTTCTACAACAGATGGGTTCACCTCGACATCTTCTTTGGTCATTATATACACACGAGCTAGGACTTTCTTTTGCTCATCTGTAGCATTCGGACAATTCTTTGCATAGTGTCCAGATTTTCCACACAAGAAGCAAGCACCAAAACCCATTAGACATTCTCCATGTTGAGTCTTCCTGCATTTAGGACAAACAGTCCTCTGGGTCGTAGCTAATTGTGTCTGTTGGCCTGTTACTTGGCGTTTCTGTGGCTCTTGTCTTTTTATTTGATTCTCTTGCCACTTTTTTTTATTTCCACTAGCCCCTGGTTGAGATCCTCTTCCAAAGGTTGTATTTCTCCTTGCCATATTAATATTCCTGCGAATTTCTTGAGCTCTTATAACTCTTAGCTCGACCTCTTCTACTTCAAGAGCTTTATCTGCAACCTCAGCATAAGGCATATCTTTATGAGCAGATATCTTAACATCACTATAAATTTCTGCCTTGAGCCCTTGAAGGAATTGGTTTACTTTTAGCTCATTGGTACTCACCATGTGTGGAGCAAATCGGGATAACTCTTCGAATTTCTTTATATAGTCACTAATAGACATACCTCCCTGCTTTAGATTAACAAACTCAGCAGCCTTCAACTTCCTATGTGCATTGCTAAAATATTTTCTATAGAATATTTCCTTAAACTGCTCCCAAGTAAGCCTGATAGTGTCAGTGATGGACTTCATAGAATCTCACCAGTGTCTAGCATCTATTTGGAACATAAAAGTGGCACATGAAACTTTTTTCTCATTAAGGATTCTAATGTAATCAAAAATACCCTCAATACTCCTAATCCAATCTTCTGCCAGCAGTGGATCAGTTTCACCCTTGAAAGCTGGAGGCTTATTCTTTCTAAACCTCTCACAAGCGGGTTCATAATTTTCTTATCTAACTATGGCCTACAGTAGTACTTGATCTCCACATCTTTCTTCTTTTTCTATAAGCCTTTCTAACTGTCTTGCTTGTATCTCAACCAACTCTGTCAACCTTCCTATAACAACATCCTTGTTGATCTTATTTTCAGTAGTACTTGTCTTATCATCGTTTTGTTCACTAGTTTGTCCCTTAGCCCTTGGCATGATTACCTGTATAGTTGTCATTTCACTTACATCTTTGCATAACAACCAATAATAAAGACATAACATAGGGCATCAAATTTAATGCTAACATAGGAAATTAAAACTTACTGGTTGATTGAGTTTTTTATCACATAATTATACCTATGTAGACAGTCTTCAGAAATGATTAAACCTCCGCTCTGATACCAATATTGTCACACCCCCTAGTTTAACCATATTATCATATATAGTTAAACTATGAAGTATTATTCTTTCTTAAACATTATCTTTTGTAAAAAAAAAAGTGGGCAAAATTTGAACTTTCCAAAACTTTTGGGCAAAAGCAACTGCATGGCATTTCTTGTTAAAAGTGTCTTCATAAAATATACAATCAAAAGAGATTTTTATCGGTCTATTTTGCCATCAACAGTAGTATTTACAATACACCAATCATTATTGTAATTTGGTGGAACTTAGCCACATAACCAATCATTAAGCATACAAATAAGTCAATTACACTCCAATTAACAATGCAAACATAGTATTACTTTCATAATTATATTCTTTGTTCTTTTAGCACACCGAGCTCTCTCTCTGAGGGTATTGAACCTTTACACTACATTGGGATACTTCGACAATCATTAGTGTAATAACATGTATGTAAATGCACATAACATAATGAATAAGTATGTTACTATAAAACTAGTATTAACGACTTCTAGATGCTTAATATGCAATTAGAACATATTTATTATTGGCTTAGTATCCATGTGAGAATCTTGGGCACCACAATTCTCCCCTTCTTATAAAATTTCGTCCTCAAAATTTGCTTACCCAAATAAGTGTGGATACTTAATTTTCATCTCTTCTTCTCTTTCTGATATGGCCTCTTCCACTTCATAGTTCTTCCACAGTACTTTGACCAAAGGGATTTTCTTGTTTTTAAGTTCTTTTTCTTTTGTATCCAAAATCTTTACTGGATGTTCCTCATAACTCACGTCTTGATTTAGCTCCAACTGTGCAAAATTCAGAACATGTGAAGGATTTGAAATGTACTTTCTTAACATAGAGACATGAAATACATTGTGTATATTCGATAATAATGGTGGCAAAGCGAGTCTATAGGCAACATCTCTAACTTTGTCGAGTATCTTAAAAGGACCTACATATTTAGGACTTAGCTTTCCTTTCTTCCTAAATCTCATGATTCCTTTCATGGGAGTAACCTTCAAGAACACTTTATCTCCAACGTTAAATTCTAGTTTTCTTCTTTGAGGATCTGAATAACGTTTCTATCTACTTTGAGTAGCTAGTATCCTTTTTCGAATCTTTTCTGCTGCCTCATTTGTCTCTCTTATTAATTTTGGACCCAGAAATTTTCTCTCTGCCATCTCATCTCAATGAATAAGAGATCTGCACTTTCTTCTGTACAATGATTCATATGGGGGCATTTCAATGGAGGCTTAGTAACTATTATTGTAAACAAATTCTATAAGTGGCAGGTATTTGCTCCAAGATCCATGGAAATCCAACACATAAGCTCTGAGCGTGTCTTCAAGAGTCTGTATAGTCCTATCTGATTGCCCATCAGTTTGGGGATGAAAAGCTGTACTAAATGCCAATTTTGTACCCATTGCCTCTTGAATACTCCTCCAAAATTTCGAAGTAAATCAACTCCCGTGTGAACTTCAGCCTTTGGTTCTGAAAATTAAATATCTTGATCTACGGCTGTGATTTGATGACGCTCGACATATATATATCGAAAAATTTATTTTCCTCTTCTTCAAAACTTGAACCATATCGCCCTATTTCTCTCACTTCTGAAGTCTGAAGCGCTCATAAGAAAAATCCTCCTGGTGTCCTCTTCTATTTCATAGCTCGTACAAATCTGTCACCTTCTCCGAACAAGTTATCACCGCAATCCTTCAGACGATATTTCGGTCCTTCAATCTTCGAAGAAAGGTTAGTATATATCCTCTCTTTCTCTTATTGTTCTTTGATTTTTCAGAAAACACTCGGATTTTATTTCTAGAAATAGGTACAAATCGTAGAGCCTAAAGACCCTAAATAAGAAATCATCCCACACTCGGATGGAATGAAAAATGGGAATTTTTCAGACCCGCTCCATTAATTTAGAATAGAACATTTTTTTTGATGATCGATGAACCCTATTAAGAATTTTAGGATCTGAATCTTTATTTTTTGAAAACTATAATCAGTCGAGTGACGAATTATCGAAGAACTGCTCGAACGCTTTTTATGAATCCGTAGATTGATTAGGAAAAAAATCCGATGAGTAGCTTGATGATGCAATCCTAGGATGACCCCCAGAATTGCTCGCATATAGTAAAGATCCATGATGCTCGCATAGGACTAAACCTATCCATATTTCTTTTTAGATGTCTAGTAGTGAGGATTTTAGGGAAGGGGATACATTCTCAGGAGAATTTTCCAATACTAGCGTTAGCTCTATAAATCTCGATGACTACCTTGAGCCAGAACCTGAAGTAGAGATAACCGGGGTCAGGCAAAATAGACCTCGTATAGGCAACCTTCCTCCGGACCAATGGCTTTGGCACTATCAGGGATTCCCCTGCATTCGCAACGGGTTACCAACATATGGAAGGGGATTGGTCATGTACCAATATAAGGACGAGCTACACAACGAACAGGCTCAGCAAGATCATATGCAACTACAAGATCGCCATCCCTCTTTGCCTTCCCATGTAGTTCAATCGACCACACACGCCACCTCGTGGAATTGCCTCATTCTCTGAAGCAGTTCTCAAATGCGGTGTCCACCTCCCACTTCATCCATACATAAAATCAATCGTCGATTACTATGGAGTCGTCCCTTTTCAACTAACTCCAAACATATATAGATATATGGTAGATCTGTATATACTATACCATAAATTAGGTTTAGAAACCCCTACTCCTGAAGAGTACACTTGGTTCTACCAAGTGAAATCAAACCCGTCAGACTTCAGCTTCTTCTATGCGAGCAAGTGGTCGAACCAAGCCAAAAAACTATCTACGGGATCTGCAACAGCATGGGAAAATAAAAAAGTCCATTTTTCCACTTTGACTACGTGGATAACGGCTTTTTTCAGAACCCTGGTAGATAACTTTCAGCTTATTGCCTTCTCTACATAAATATATTATTCTGATCGCATTCGTATATCATCATAGATAACAGAGAACGACCAGGTCTCTTCAAAGAGCAGCTTGCAAGGGTGTATAAAATAAACAACCTTCCGATCGAAGAATTTGATTGGAAGAAGCTTAGGACGTCCAAGAACTTAGTTGGTTGTAGACTGCTTCCAAGGGGAGCCGCCTTTCCAGATTCTGCCCATCATCCAACCAAACCCTCGAGCTCGAAGAAGAAGCCAAGGAAGCAAAAGGATAAGAGTGCCTCGTCTTCCAAACCTAGGAAACGAAAAATACTTGCCACTCCTACAATTTTCGGAACCATCATCTCTAGAAGCTGCATCGCCATCGATTTCTCAACAATAAGAAGGTAGTTATTTTTCTCTTCTTTTTGTCACATCGTACACCTTGTATGCTAACCAACCATCTGTACAGATATGGCAATCGGCAGCAGACTGCGAGTACCGCCTTCAACTCTGGGGTCGATGACAAAGTCCAAGACACCAGACAGCACACCACCTTCGTTGAAAGGGAAAGAGAAGGTCGACACTTCAAAGAAACGAAAGGTCGCCTTTAAAGACATCCCAATAAGCTCGCCTCCTCCTCAGCCTCCACTAACTGCAAACCAATCCGAGCCATCCAAGGAGATGATCACTTCTGATGAAGGACCGAGCCAGGTCGATAAAGACGAGGAGTTTTTTGCACTCCTTTGCCAACTGCCAGAAAAAGTTGGTATGAGCGTGGCCTTCGTCCACTGTTTTACCTCTGAGGATGGCTGAGAAAGGATGAAGCGATGACCAGTCAAGTTCGCCTTCAGCTCTGCAATGAAGATGTTGGCGAATGTAAGTATCCTCTATCTTCACTCTTCAACGTACTTGTCTGGTATTGATGTGTTATATTTTCAGACTGCTGCAGCTACTGTCCTGATGCATGATCCAATCCATGTGAAAAAAGCCGAAAAAGTCGAAGAAATAACCCAAGCATTCGAGGACTCGGAGAAAGCTCGCGAGGAAGAGAGAAAAGCCTTCGAATTAGAGAGGCAGCAGCTGCTCGAAGGTCTGACCAAGGAAAAGCTTGAAAAGGAGAAGCTTGAGGAGAAAATTAAAGAACTTGAGAAGATCATCTCCGAGCATTCGGATCGCATGAAAGAGGCGACAACAGAGGTGGCTTACAAGGCTATGAAAGAGTTCAAGGCTACTGAAGGCAATGAGCTCGAAGAAAAAGCTAGTGACATCGCCTCATCGACCATAATATATAATATCTTCTGCGAGCATCCGGACTTCGACTTTTCCATCCTTGGTGAAGATGTGGTCGAGCTTGTCTAGAGTTGGAGGGAAGTGGAGGCTGCCAAAACTGAAGACGGTGGATCGAGAGCATCTGCATAGTTTTTTTTTTCTTAATTTCAGAACAATGCTGGCTTAGTCCTCTTTTTGTTTGTAATACTTTGCTTGCGTATGGGTGCGAGCTTTTATCAATAAATGGTTTATTCCTGCAAAATAATTAAAATATTGCATTGTAATATAAAGATGCATAATTTAACCAAGTAATCAATCACTAGGTGACTGATCGGTACGCTATTGCGATTCGAATCCAACAAACTTAAAATGGGTTTTAAGTGTTAGGATAGGTTAGGTCGCTTAAGAAAACAGTAAGTATGAGTGATGTGAACTCAATACTGTTTTTCAAAAGTTCCATAGCAAAATGTAATATAGCAATATATCACATCGAACAATGAATATTTTGCTTAGTTACTTTGTTGTTCAAGGAGGGAAATTGCATAATACGACATGCTATGGCATGAAGCGAGGAGAAAATCCTAAGATTTCTTAAAGTTTTTGAAATTCAGCAGCGATCTATAAAATTCCAACCTCTAAATGGACGTTTGCATAGTCCCTTAGGAAGCAAGTAGGAGATAATATTCTGATCCCACTACCCCCCGAGTTTTATGGTGTTCGAAGACTGCCATAAAACTATAAAAGGTAAACCAAATTGAATGATTGATGAGGAGACATCCTTATTGATGATGACAAATGATGAATAACGAATGACGAATAACAAATGACGACCAATGAATGACGAACAACGAATGACGACCAATGAATGACGAACAACGAATGACGACCGACGAATGACGAATATAAGTAGTTATCTTTATTTACGAATGACGAATGCAAGATGCCCCGTGAATGATGAATACATGAAGATTTACTAATAATAGTAACAAAGTTGTTCTGCATTCCAAGCATGCTCGATCTTTTGTCCACCAGTGCGAGCTAACTTATATGTCACAGGTCGAATAATGGCATCAATAACATATGGTCCTTCCCAAGAGGGTCCAAATACACCAGCACCGTGCTCTTTATTATTAGGTAGAACCTGTCCAAGAATAAGATCACCAACTTCAAACCCTCGGCTTCTAACTTTAGAATTATAATATCAAGCCGTGCGCTGTTGATATGATGCGATCCGAAGTTAAGACTGCTCGCGTCTTTCTTCTAAAAGATTGAGCTCAATCCTCATCAGTGCGCCATTCTGATCTTGCTCATAGGTAGATCGTCGTAGAGAGCTTGCACTAATTTCTACTGGTACTATTACTTCATTTCCATAAGCTAAAGAGAATGGACTCTCTCCAGTAGTGGTTCGTTGAGTGGTGCGATAAGCCCATAATTCTTCAGGGAGTACTTCTAGCCAAGCTTCTTTGTGCTCTTCTAACTTTGTCTTTATGTTCTGTTTAAGTATCTTATTTATAGCCTCGACCTGTCCATTGGCTTGTGGATGAACAACAGCAGAGAAATTTTTCTTGATGCCTAAGTTGTCGCAGAAATTACGGAACTCATCGCAGTAAAATTGTTTTCCATTATCAGAAATTATGGTATGCGGTATACCATAACGGCAGATTATAGATTTGTAAACAAAATCTATCATCTTCTTTGCGGAAATGGTACTCAA
>JXTB01000006.1:1224687-1240801 GCA_002914805.1 Parasponia andersonii
TATCGATTAGTGCTTGTATCTTCTGGGGATTAGCTTTGATTCCTCGCTGGTTGACCATGAACCCCAGGAATTTTCCAGATCCTACCCCGAATGCGCACTTCTGGGGGTTTAGCCTCATCTGATATTTTCGAAGAATTTTGAACATCTCATTAAGATGCTTGATGTGATCTTCAGCTCCCTTCGATTTCACTAGCATGTCATCAATATATACTTCCATTGTCTTGCCAATTTGTTTTGCAAACATCATATTGACAAGATGCTGATAAGTCGCTCCCGCATTGATGAGTCCGAAAGGCATCTTCTTGTAACAGTATAATCCTCGGTCAGTGATGAATGAAGTATGCTCCTCATCAAGCTCGTATATGGGGATTTGATTATATCCAGAATATGTGTCCATAAAGCTTAATAGTTCATGTCCCGACATCCCATCTATGAGTTGGTCGATTCTCGGAAGGGGAAAACTGTCCTTCGGGCACGCCTTGTTGAGGTCGGTGAAATTGATACAAGTTCTCCACTTCCCATTGGGTTTCTTTACTAAAACTGGGTTTCCAAGCCAGTTTGGATAGAAAGATTCCCTAATGAATCCAATCTCGAGCAGCTTCTCTACCTCTTCTTTCAATGCGACGTAGCGTTCTGGATTTATGGCTCTTCTTTTTTGCCACACAGGCTTCCTCGTCGTATCTATATTGAGGCGGTGACGCATGATATTCGGATCAATCCCCACCATATCCGAATGTTGCCATGCGAAGATATCCAAATTTGATTTCAGAAAAGCGATTAATGAACCTCGCACAAGTTCTTGAAGCTTCACTCCAATTTTAAGAACCGTCGAAGACCTATCGATTAGCAAATCTTCCAAGTCTTCTATAGGTCCAGTTTTGATCTCACCATCAATTTCTCGAGGGTTGAGGTCATCGATTGACATTCTGCTTGATGCTTCGCCTGACGCTTCTGATGTTTTCCTTGATGTTTCTCCTTGTAGCTGGACCATCATCGTGCGAGGTGTCATATCTTTTGTTGTGCGCTTTATTGAGTTATTATAACAAGTCCTCGCATCATATTGGTTGTCTCACACCTCACCTACTCCTTGTTGAGTTGGGAACTTCATAGCGAGATGATAGATCAAAGTTACTACTCGAAGTTCCCTCAGTGTCGGTCTTCCTAGTACAACACTAACTACAGAGGGGCAATCCACAACTAAGAATTGGGTCATTATTATTGAAACCCTAGGATAAGTTCCAATGTTTATCATTAACTCAATCATGTCCCTAGGCATTATGCTATTACTAGTAAATCCGTAGAGTAGGGTGACAGCGGGCTTCGGGTCGCTTTCACTCAACCCCATCTTCTTGAAGGCGTCATAGTACAGGATGTCGATAGCACTGCCATTATCGACCAATACTCGCCATAGCTGCGTGCTTCCATAGTTGATCTTTACGACTAACGCATCATTATGTGGGTAGTGGACCTCCCTGGCATCCTACTTCGTAAAGGTAATATCCATATCCGGTACCCATTGAAGCTTTCGTAGTCGCTGCTCGAGATGCATGACATTAGTTAATGGTTGCTGTCGCGCTTCTCATGTGTAGCTATCTTGCGCTCTCTTTGAATTTCCATCGATGTGCGGGCTTCCAAAAATAGTTCGCACCTCGTGTTGAATTTCTGGAGGTCACTGTCGGTCTTTTTCTCGCCTTTCATTGTTCAGTTTAGTGTACTGCTGCAGCCGCCCTTTTTTAATTAATCTTTCGATTTCATCTTTCAAGGCAAAACAGTTATTAGTATCGTGTCCAATGTCATTGTGATATCGGCAGAACTTATTGGGGTCGTGCCTCGCTCTATCTCTTTTCATCGGTTCCAGTTGACGATACCTCTCCTGCTGGTTCGTGACCGCATAAATATGATCTATGGATGTGTTCAATTCAGTATAGTTGTTGAACCTCATGGGAGCTTTTAGAACCTCCTGCTTTTTCTGTTGGGGCTGCTTATCAATCGTTTGTTAATTACTCATTTTATTCGACCTTTTATTATTGTTGTTATTTGTGGTCATATCTTTAGCAACATCCTTTCTTCCTTCCTTTGTGATCTTGTGAAGATTTTCGCGTGAAGATTCCACTCTTAGATGCCGACCAACTCTACGATAGAAGTCTTCAAGGTTTCTGCATTCTCGCTTAAGTAAATCTTCCCAGAGTTTAGTTTCTGGTCATACTCCTGCCATTATTAGAGTTAAAACTCCTCCTTTAGGTAGGTTTTTGACCTTTGCCAATTCCGAGGTAAAGCGATTTAGGTAAGATCGTAGAGTTTCCTCTGGACCTTACCGAATAGCAGACAGACTGACCAGTGGAACAATGAAATTCTTCGCAGTCTAGAATTGCCTTAAGAATGCAGTCTGGAGTTATTGTCAGGACGAGATTGAGCCAGACTTGAGTCCTCAGAACCACTTCTTTGCTGCTCCTGTGAGAGTTACAGTAAAACATTTACAACATGCGAGATCATCGACACGATATAGTTCCATCAGGTCGTTGAAGTGATCCATGTGATCTTGCGGATCAGTTTCCCCATCAAAAGTATTTATGGTGGGAAGTTTGAATCCGGCAGGTAAGGCTCGAACCTCCTCGCTGAATGACGATTAACGATACCCATCAGCGAGCTCATCATCCTAGTCGGCAAGTGCATCTAATGCGATCCTCAAATTATGAACATCGACGTTCGGAGGGAGAGGGAGAATATTATCTTTTGCTAGTGGAAGGGTGGCCTTTTATTGTTATCGTGATTTAAGGCAGATTGGTTAGGCAGGGTCTGCTGCGACCTTTGTGGGGTTTCCATTGAAATAGTGTGACGAGATCGACTTCGGTCGTTAAGATGCGATGTGGATCGCTATTGACTACATCGCTGTTCTAGATGTTGTCTCAGATCTGCAAGATTCTGTCGAGATTCTCTACTAATCCTTTCAAAGACACTCCTTGATTGTCGTTTTTGCTCGTTGTTTAGACCATCACGATTTATAGTCGCTCTCCAAGAAGGTTGACGACGATTACAATTTGTGCTCGAACTTTCAGTTCCGGATTCCAGGGGCAAGTCTGCGACCTTGCCTTTTCCCTTGGAGGTGCGATCTCCATGACGCTCCTGCTAAGCTTTATGCTGGTCGCGGTTCCCTGTCTCCAGATCTAAATTCCTCTCACAAGTTGTTGAGTAGGACATTTTCTGGGACATTCGTGCTGTGGTGGAGTTAGTATCTGTCCCTCAGCAAGTCGTCGTAGAGAGTCATTAATCTGACTTGTAATTTGCTGAAGGTTCACCAGTGCTTCCTCCATGCGATCCTATTTCTGGATAATATTTTCTGGTACGGTCACGGCAGGCTGATCCTGAGCAGGATCTACCTATGCAGCAGCAGTGCTTTGGGGTTGGTTCTGACTAGTTCCGATGTTTCTAGTAGTATTTCTGGTGTTTGCCATTGTTGAACGAAGCGTAATTGACAAACTTCTTTGCCAGAATAGCCCTCATTCTAGCACCAATTATTGACGGAGGTTTTGTCAGCAATGAATTTAAGAAATTACAAAATGTAGCTTATGTGTGAAAAAGGTTGATCAATCAAAGCAAGTAAAAAGAGACAAAAATTTTATAGTGGTTCGGCCCCAAAAAAGATGAGCCTACGTCCACTGTTGTTCACTATTTTCTGGAGGATTACCAGAGTTTCGTTAAGTTTCTAAGAAGTAAAAATAATAATCCCCAAAGTTCTCTCCAGAAGCCGAAGATCCCCCACAACAGTATTGAACTCCCTTTATATAGGTAAGAGTGGCTCAATGTTTCCCAATTGGGAAAATGGGTAAGTGTATAATCAGAAAATACAATTTGAGTAACAATATAACTGAGTAATAATTTAAATGAGATGACTAGTCGATCTTGAAAGAGAAACTTTTGTTTCCCTTCATTTGTAGATTACCCGTTTGACGAAACTTGGTCGAGTTGCCTTTTCATTCTAGTTGCACTTAACTTGTTCAGAGAATGTCGCACTTTATTCGGAGGGAGGTTGCATTCGACTTACTCGGAAGAGGTCGCACTTAACTTACTCGTGCGACCTGACACGTTCTCTTAGTCACTAACTTTCCTTTTCTGGTATTAACCAACATATAAGTTTTTAGACCGCACAACACTTTCACACTTAGACATTTAAAAAATTTGTACCATTTGTTTATATTTTGCCTAATTTTTATTAGTTCATACAATGTTTTTTTTTTTGTAAATATTTTAACTATTTGAAAATAAGAATAACATAGCCTCAATTTACAAAATTTAGGTGGTAGATTTGTCAAAATATGTGCAAAGAATATAAATTTTTTGAATTTTGAAATGTGAGGTATCTTCTGCAGAAAATATCATCGACTTGGAAAACGGCAATTTTTAATTAAGATGACATTGGAAAAACGACACCTTTCTTCTCTTTTTTTTTTAGGTAAGACTTAAAGCAATGACTACTGTTTATTACAAATATAAAAGAAAATCATTTATATATCCGTTCATTTAAGGTTTGAACCTGACCACAGACTCACGCACAGCTTGGACTACCTGAACTCTATTTAAGCATTTAGCAAAGTGGTAACCATTATCAAATTCTCAAGCGAGTGATTCCGGCCATAATCTGACGTTAATGGCAAATGGGTTCGTCGTTGGTGCCTTGATTTCTGCCCTTTTAGGTTTCATTCTGAGATTAGCATCGCGCATAATCAATGGTAGAAGGAGCAGAAAACGAGCCGTGGGGTTCTTCCACCCCTACACCAACGACGGTGGCGGCGGAGAAAGGGTTCTCTGGTGTGCCGTCAAAGCCATTCAGGAAGAAAGCCCTGACCTTGACTGCGTCGTCTACACCGGCGATCACGACGCCTCGCCCCAGAGCTTGATGGGTCGAGCCCTCGATCGGTTCGGAGTCAACCTCCTTCACCCACCTAAGGTGCCCATTTCGCCCCAATAGTAATTATTCTCTTAATTATGGGTTTATTGATCTTAGAATTGTTTGAATTTTTCGGGGTTGTTCGAAATTTGATTTGAGAATTTGGGATATTTAGTAGGTCTTAAACCCAGAATTAATGGTGGGAGACTTGTGAAATATATAATTTGAAAATTCAATTCTTATGTATATTGAAGTACCTGACACTTTTATTTTTTGGTTGAACATCGTATGAAGTACCAGACACCTAGACATTAGTATGCGAATTTGTTTAATTTGAAGGGTAGTAGTCTTTTCTTGGCTCTAGTGGGGCCTAATAGCTGAACAGCTTCTTCACTTTATAGGCTTGTTGATGGCGGAGAGATCTTTATGTTGATCATGTGTAGTTGCTCGCTCCCCGTGTACTTGTTTGTTGAGATTCTACTGAAAACTTTGAATTTTTCTTGTTGTCACCATTGTTATATATATATATATATATATATATATATCATATATATAGATATATATGTGTGCGTGTGTGAGAGAGAGATTTAAGATGATTGTGGGCTGCATTGAAGATAATGATAAGCATTGAAAGGTTACTGATGTCCAAATCAACTAACTTAAATGATTCTCCTGTTTGTTTGTTGATCCTTTCAATGCTCAGGTGGTGCATTTGTGTAAAAGGAAGTGGGTTGAAGAAATTACTTATCCTCGGTTCACCATGATTGGGCAAAGCCTTGGTTCGGTGTATCTCGCATGGGAAGCTTTATGCAGTTTCACCCCTTTATATTATTTTGATACTAGTGGCTATGCTTTTACATATCCACTTGCCCGGATATTTGGATGCAGAGTTATCTGCTATACACATTATCCTACAATCAGTTTAGACATGCTATCTCGTGTTCGTGACCAGAGTTTTATGTACAATAATGATGCCTTCGTCGCTCAGAGGTTTGGCATGAGTGTTTTAGATCTTTCTTATGCATGCTCATCTGTTTTTGAACCCAATATTTGAAGAACATGTTGACAATGATAATGATTTTTACTTTTTTGAGTAACAGTCTTCATTGCTTAGAAGTTTGGTTTTTAGATGTTATGTCTTTCTCATGCATGTTTCTTGTTTGTCACACCAAGTGTTTGGCCAATCCTTTGAAGGTGATTATTTAGGGAAACTCGTGATCCATCTCAGTCTTATTATATTTTATCTATTTATTTTTTGAATGGGATCAATCTCCATTTTATTGATTTACTATAGGCTGTTTTAGCTCTCATGAATTTTCCAGAAAAAAGTGTTTGCCGTTCTTTATAGATGTTAGCGTATCGCTGTTTCCTAGTGTTGAGCAACTATATGTTACTCTTATCTTTCTTAACTTAAAACCTCACAAACCTTTTATTGTGACAGCGTTTGGTTATCCAGGGTCAAAATTATATATTACACTTTATTTAGCTGGTTATATGGATTTGTTGGATCTCACGCCCATCTTGCGATGGTCAACTCTTCATGGACTCAGTCTCATATTCAGAAGCTTTGGAAGATCCCGGATCGTACTAAGCGAGTCTATCCTCCTTGTGATACTTCTGGGCTTCGGGTTTGTTATCTATTATTTCTTTCCCTAGAAGTTCCTTATTTTCGTGACCCATAAAAAGCTATTGCATTGACATCGATCTGCCTGTCAAACTCTTATATTGTTGATTGAATCAAGTAACTTTTGGTTTTAATGTTTTTACTACTTCTATTGACGCAGGTACTTCCTCTAGAAAGGCTAGTTAAACCGTCCAAAATCATATCTGTTGCTCAATTTCGTCCAGAAAAGGTGGGCATATAAACCTTATGATCAGAAGGTACTAATTTTTTGGCCGCTCATTTCTGAGGCCTTTGTCATTGCAAACCCCGTTTAAACTTGGTTCTTCTGTCTCAGGCTCATACTCTCCAACTTGAGGCCTTTTCAGTTGCTCTAGGAAAATTAGATGATGCGGACTTTCCAAGACCTAAGCTCCAGTTTGTTGGTAGTTGCCGAAATAAATCAGATGAGGCAAGATTGCAAAATTTGAAGAATAGAGCAGTTGAACTAAAGGTGGATGCAGATGTGGAATTCTACAAGAATGTGATGTACAGGTTTGTCCGAAGGACTTCTGAGCTGCATATTTAGTCTTTTAATTAAATTTTTGGACATGCAAACATCTAAAATCTCTGGTTGTGATCTTGAACTTATTTGGTGGGTTTACTGCATTGATTTGGCTCCCTAAGTTTTCTCATGGGTATATTAGAATTAGTTAATTATGATTGAATTAATATCCCTCCATTCAGTTTCAGGAACACTAAAATTTTAAAGAAAAAAGTGAGAACTAGCTTTATGCCCTCATAGTTTTAGGTTGACTTCAACACATGGAAATACTCGATAACTGGGAATTACACATTATATAGCTGTTTAAATTGATGAATATGACCAACTAAACTTCAATCATGAATGTTCTAGGGCTGCTGTAGTTTTACTCTCCGTTAAACCATTTGCAGTGTCTCTTTCTTAGCATTGGTTATTTTTGACATCTGCAGTGATCTGGTGAAACTTTTGGGAGGTGCCACTGCAGGAATCCATTCAATGACCGATGAACACTTTGGCATTAGCGTTGTTGAGTATATGGCGGCGGGTGCCATCCCAATCGGTAGGCCTCTCAAGTGATTTCTTATATATGATCAACGAACACTTTGGCATTAGCGTTGTTGAGTATATTCAAGGGCACTGATGCTACTTGCTTTTATGTTTTCTTTATTGCTTCAGCTCATAATTCTGCTGGTCCAAAGATGGATATTGTTCTAGAAGAAGATGGACAACAAACGGGATTTCTTGCTCGCAGTGTAGATGAATATGCCGATGCCATCCTGAATGTCTTTCAAATGCCAGAAGCAGAGAGGCTTAAGATGGCTTCCGCAGCGAGAAGACGAGCTACCAGATTTTCGGAGCAGAGATTCCATGAAGACTTCAAAGCTGCTATTCGACCAATTCTAAACCATGTATCCCAATAATAGATTGACAAATAAATACGATTACTTGGTAACTTGAAAGTTATACAGACGTTTTTAACGGCTCATTCAAGTTTACTTGTGGAGGTAAATGAAGCTTTTGTTATTTAAGTTAACAGGGTAAATAGTTCTGATATGAGGGTAATTTGTTTTGACGTCCGGAACCTTGAAGATATCTGAAATTGGCAAATAACCTTTTTTCACGTGAGCTTTTGTAAATGTGGTTAATCCATAATTCTACGTAGAAGTTTGATATTCTTAAATTGGCATGTGATTGTATTTTTGCTTTCCTGGTCTAAGACCAATTTAGTTCGTACACAGAAAATTATCGTTATATCATGGTAAACTTAATGATAACATGAAACAATAAAATCAACAACTACGAGTTAGACTGTAATGAAACTTTTAGAAAAACTACTCAGCTAAATTAATTGAAAAAAAAGGTCTTCCTGCAACAGCCTAATGGCATTTGCTACCTGTTATGCGTTAAATTAACAGCTGCTCGAAAAGTAGCGAGCCTGTTTGAAGCTCGCTTTACGTGAGGAGATTAGGATGCATGAGCTTTCCGGACAACAGTCAGCTCGCATTCGGGGAGCAGGTAGCCCGCTCTTTTCTGGTCAGTGCTGAAGAGCTCGCATGCAATGAGTCAACGAGCAAACCTTTTCCGAGATTTCCTCAGTTTAAAATATTATATCTCTAAGATATTTGGGATTAGAATCGGGATTTTAGGGATAAAGATATTCAAGTAAAAATCTTACTAGATCTTAGGAGGATAAATACGAATTAAATTTGTATTGATTGTAATTTTAAAATCAAATATTAACTTAGTTTATCTGTGACAGGGAAACTTAATCTTAACAAGCCTATAAATACAAGGCTCTAGAATGAGCAATGAATTCCTATTAAGAGAATAATAATGACTATAGTGGTCATAGGCTCTTTGTTTAAAAGGCTGACTCACTCAAAATCATCTGTGTCCTTCATTTTTCCTTTATTATTCTCTTGTTAATTATCAGTTTTTATCTTGAGTGATCAATCATGTTGTTATACTAACTTTTGATATCAACAATTTGGTACTAAAAGGAGGGCCCTTTAAATATCCAACTGAAATTATTATTTTTCCAGTTTTCTCGTCCAAACAAGTCTAAAAACATGGTGATAACGAGATGCCAAAACTCCCAGACTAGAGATGCTACTGCTACTAGTGTGGGACCCGTTCCCAAATCATATACCACCTGGACGATTAAGCGGCAGAACAGGTCATAAACGGGGCCCACCATCTGACAGGTGTCGTGAGTGATTAGCTAAAGGCCACGCGGGTCACACGTGATACCACATCGGCCATTGGGCTGTTCGAGGTTAGGGCCGAGCCCATCACAGACCCTGGATAGACTCGGCCCATTCCGACCCTTACCTCGACAGCTGGGGGGTCAGAAGCCTCCACGGTCTTCCACCAGAATACAGTGGAAAACAACTCACAACTCCAGAACCAGACAGAGCATTCAATGTGATCGTGGGTAGGTGTGCGCAAGGGGCAAGCCGTCCTGAAAGAACGGCGATTTGTCCAAATCTCGCCCCTGACAGACTCAAGCCAAAGGAGGCGGCGGAAACCAAGCTACAGCAATACAGAGGAGATCACGGTAATCTCGGCCCGTGACCTCTGGGAAAAACTTTGAGGAAAAAGGTACTCAGTCCTGATTGAGACGAGGATGGTTCACAATCTCAGGACTAAATATATATGAGCCATGCGTTCTCGAATGGGGCATGTATGCATACAAAAAAATGATATATAAAAGTTTACGAGCAAGAAACAAAGATATACTCATATAGAACTAAATCCTTGCTACCTTGAATCAAAGAAAGACTGCTGACTTAAGCATCGGAGAGTCTTTGCAGGTGCCCACCCCCGCCTCTCCGATCCTGCCTGAAGTTCAGAGTACTTTGGAATAGCAAGGACACGTGGATAGTTGGAGGACATATCATCAGCGGTTCAAAGACACGTGGACGGTTGGTGGGAAACCGATCCAACAACTAGATTGCAACTTATTCAAACTAGAGACCTGCCGACGTGATTTGAGGCTAGCACCCTAACAAACAACCACCTAGAATCAGTGATGAGCAGCCATCAGTACGATTCAGGGTGAGACCAAGAGGCGACATGGAAAAGAACCCATGAATGATGTCGATCGAGCTGTGGTGATGACCAAACTACAGGTCAGACAACTTCAACATGAGGAGACTCTGGGAGAGATGCGAGCTACTATCAACTCTATCCAAAATCTCCTAGAGAGGTTGGTTGGGAATTAGCCCATGGCCGAGTAGCCAAATAATGCAATGCGAGCAGTAGAGCAACGTGACTATATTCGTGGTCGCGATCAGCTCGCTTGACATATTCGAGATTGCAATGAGTTCTAATTGACGAGTTTGAGAGTTTGTGTGCTCGAGGACTCAAGAGTTTATGATCGAGGAGATGCTCATGAAGCCAACCAGACTAGGTAAAAGGTAAAGATGAGAAATCTCCCCCCAAGACCACCTCGAGAGAATGCTAGAAAGAGTCGATGATCTGAAACAACCAAATTACGAGCCACAGGCAGCATGTTCGAGAGGGTTAGTCGAGCAACATGAGATATAGATTAAGAGCGAGGATGCGATCTCTGTGATTGTTTGAACCAGTAAAGAGCGAGTGCCTTGTAGACTGTGACCAGCAGGGATTGGACTGCTTCAGTCCAAGTTGATGACCAGCTCGCTCAAGAGGTAGCTCACATAGGAAATGAGATGAGCCACATGTCACCTGACTACTCGTGAGGAGTACTAGATAGAATAAGAGTACTCATCCTTCTCAACTGAGATTCAGAATGCTCCTTTACTTGATAGTTTTAATATGCTAACTATTATTTTTCTACCAAGGGAAAGACGGACCTTCGCGACCATCTAGACTCGTTCAACGATCTCATAGAACTGAACCGAGTATAACTGCTAGATCGATGCCGATGTTTCAACACCACACTCATCAAAGGGGGAGGAAGTGGTTCAAAAACTGACCAAAACGATCAATAACCTTATGGTCACAGTTTTCTCAAGACTTCGTCTGCTAGTTCCAAGCCTTTAAAGCCTATGCCATCCCTTGCTTAGCACTAGCCAATGTCAAACAGAGAGAAATGAGTCTTTGTTCTCACGCTTCTAATGTCAAACAGAGAGAAAATGAGTCTTTGTTCTCACCTGAAGCGGTTCAATGAAGAACCTACTAAAGTGACCACGACACCAGAGGATGGACTTCTGATGACTGGCAGGAGGAGTCTGCCCCCATACACTTCTCTGGAGGAATCTCTTGAAAGTCCACTACACTGATGTGGGGGTTTTCTACCAGAGAGCGGAGAAATACATGCGTTTTAAGAACATGAAAGAATCAACAGACCATCCAAAGGGCGATGAGTCTAACAAAAGGGGAAATACAATTTTATTAAGTATAATTCAAGCAATCACCGAAGAATTTTGACGAATGACTTCCAAAAACAAAAATTCCCCTCATCAACATACAATCGTCTCGGCAACCTCCATTCAATTTTAACATCCCTTATATTGCTCGAGACTTAATCGACCCCCTACCTTGTTCTCATCATCTGCTTATAACACATACAAGCAGTCAAAAGGAATGGTGGTTAGACACCTTCCTTCACCAGGTACACGAGTATAAAAAATTGCAGATGCTGCAGAATGAAGCAATTCTTTAGAGATCACACCATGTCAGAAAGAAACTACTCGATCAGCTTAAAGAAAATAATAAAGTTCTCGCTGCACAAAGTGACACCAAGAATTGGGGGGCAAGTGTTATGCATTAGATTCACAGCTACTCAAAAAGTAGCGAGCTTATTCCCTTGGGTGAGAAAATTAAGATGCACGAGATGTCTGGACAACAGCCAGCTCACATTTGGGGAGCATGCATCTTGTTCTTTTCTCTTTGGTGCTAAAGAGCTCACATGTGATGAGTCAACGAGCAAATCTTTTTTCGAGATTTCCTCAGTTTGAAATATTAAATCCTAAGATATTTAGGATTAGAATCGAGATTTTAGGGATAAGATTATTCAAATAAAGATCTTACTATATCTTAGTGGTGATAAATACGAATTCAATTCATATTAATTGTAGTTTCAAAATCAAATATTAACTTACCTTACTTGTGACAAGGAAACCTAATCTCTACAAGCTTATAAATACAAGGTTCCGGAACAGAGAAAAAGATTCCCATCCGTTGTGCGGTCTAAAATCCTAAGGTCACATAAGGATTAAGTTCGACCTCTTCCGCAGGTTATATGCGACCTTCTCCGTATAGTCTCTTTTGCATAAGTATGTGCGACCTTCTCTGTATAGGTGATGGGCGACCTCTTCCGAAAGAAAAGGGAAACAAGTATATGCTATGTCAAACAAGAAACCTACAAGGAAAGGGAAACAGAAGTCTCCTATTTATGATCAACTAGTTACCTGTTTTGAGTGGTTATCTAATTATGTTGTTACTTAATTTATGTTACCCGATTGTATAGTTACCCGTTTACACAATTAGGATCATAGGGACATAGGGTTACCTTTACCTATATAAAGGGGACTCAATATTTCAAAGGAGAATAAGTTTTAGGATTCCAATTGCTTTTCAGTTTTCTAATTTCCAAACGAAACATTGTAACTTTGAGTGCTTGTAATTCTCCATAAAATAGTGAAAAACAATGGACGTAGGCTCATCTTTTCGGGGCTGAACCACTATAAAATCCTCTCTCTTTATTTGCTTTGATTATTGACTCAATTCGCACAAGCCACATCTCTTAATTTTTTCTAAATTTATTGTTGATAAAACCTCCATCAACAATTGGCGCTAGAAGGGGGGCTATTCTGGCGAAAAAGTTTGTCAAATTCCACTTTTTTAATAATGGCAAACACTAGAAACACTACCAGAGTCACCGGAACTAGCCAAAACCAACCTCAAAGTATTGCTGCTACACAGGCAGGCCCTGCTCCGGATCAGCCTACTATGACTGCAACAGAAAACCTTTCCCAGAGACAGGATCGTATGGAGGAGACACTGGTGAACCTTCAGCAAGTCACTAACCAGATCAATGACACCCTGCGACGACTTGCTGAAGGGCAGATGGTGACCCCACCACAACACGAACGTCCCAAAGAACGTCCTGCTCAATTATCTGAGAGAGGAATACAGATCCTAGAGACGAGAAGACGCGGCCAGCCAAGAACTCAGCAGGAGCGTCATGAAGATCGCATCTCCAAAGGGAAAGGCAAGGTCGTAAACTTGCCACCAGAATCTGGTACGGAGAGTTCAAGTACGAACTATGATCGTGTACAACCTTCTCGTAAATCCACTAATAGTCAAGATCGTTTGAGCGGCGAACAAAGACGACCATCGAGAAGCGTATTCGAAAGAATCAGCAGAGAGTCAAGACAAGATCCTGCAGACCTAAGATAGTATTTGGAGCGACGACGTAGTCATGATCGATCTATATCGCATCACAACGACCAAAGTCGGTCTCATCGCACTATTTCACTGGATTCCTCTCACAGGTCGCAGAAGACTCTACCTAACTAACCCGCCATGAAATAGGATAACGAACAAAGGCCGCTTTTATCGCCAGCAAGGGATGATGCTTTCCCTCTAAACGTCGATGTTCACAATTTAAGGATCGCATTAGACGCACTTGCTGGTTGGGACGATGAGCTCGCTGATGGGTATCGTCAGTTGCTATTCAGCGAGGAGGTTCGAGCTGCAGCCCTTCCCACTGGATTCAGACTTCCTACCATTAACACTTTTGATGGGAAAACTGATCCACAACCATATGGATCACTTCAGTGACTTGATGGAACTTCATCGGGTTAGTGATCATGCACGTTGTAGATGTTTCACTGTAACACTCTTGGGAGCAGCGAAGAAGTGGTTCTGAGGACTTAAATCCGGTTAAATATTGTCCTGGCAACAATTACAGACGGCGTTCTTAAGACAGTTTCAAGCCGCAAAGAATTTCACTATTCCGCTTGTTAGTTTGTCCGCAATCCGGCAAGGTCCAGAGGAGACTCTACGGTCTTATCTCAATCGATTCACTTCAGAGCTAGCGAAGGTCAACAACCCACCTGAAGGAGGAGTTTTTACTCTTATGATGGCTAGGGTGCGACTAGAAACAAAACTCTGGGAGGAATTACTTGAGCGAGAGTGTAGAACTCTCGAAGACTTCTACCGAAGAGTTGGTCAGCATCTGAGGTTAGAATCTTCGCGCGAGAATCTTCAAAAGACTAAAAAAGGAGGAAGGGTAGATGCGGCTAAAGATGCGGTCATTACCAACAACAGCGGTAATAAGAAAAACAAGAGTAATAATGAACAGACAAATGAGAATCAGGAAATTTCAAAAGCTCTCATGAGGTTTAACATTTACACTGAATTGAACGCGCCCATAGATCATATCTATGCGGTCATGAACCAGAAGGAGCGATTCCGACAACCAGAACCAATGAAGCGGGACAGGACGAAGCGCGACCCCAACAAGTTTTGCCGATATCACAATGATATTGGGCATGATACTAATAATTGCTTTGCCCTGAAAGATGAAATTGAAAGGCTGATTAGAGAGGGACGATTGCGGCAGTACACCAAGCAGAGCGACGAAAGGTGAGAAGAAGACCAACAACGACCTCCAGAAATTCAGCGTGAGGTATGAACTATTTTTGGAGGACCGCATGTTGGAGGAGATTCCAAGCGAGCACAGGATAGATATGCGCGAGAAGCTCGACAACAGCCGTTAACCAACGTCATGCATCTTGATCAGCGACTACGTAAGCTTCAATGAGTACCGGAAATGGATATTACCTTCACAGAGCAAGATGCAAGGGAAGTTCATTATCCGCATAATGATGCGCTGGTTATAAAAGCTAACTGTGAAAGTACACAGTTGTGGCGAGTATTGGTCGATAACAGGAGTGCTGTGGATATCCTATACTTCGATGCCTTCAAAAATATGGGGTTGAATGAGAGTGACCTGAAGCCTGCCGCCACTCCACTCTATGGTTTCACTGGTGACAGCCTGATGCCTATGGGCATGATTGAACTGATGGTCAGCGTTGGGACCTTTCCAAGGGTTTCATCGATAATGACCCAGTTTTTGGTGGTAGATTGCCCATCTGCCTTCAATGCTGTGCTAGGAAGACCGACATTAAGGGAACTTCAAGCTGTCACCTCGATCTACCATCTAACAATGAAGTTCCCGACCCAACACGGGGTAGGCGAGGTGTGAGGAAATCAATATGATGCGAGGACATATTATAACAACTCGCTAAAACGTACAGCAAGGGATATGACATCTCGCGCAATGATGGTCCACCTGTCGGACAAAGCGTCAGTCGTGACAGCGGAAAAAGCGTCAGTCGTGGCAGCGGATAAAGCGTCAGTCATGGCAGCGGATAAAGCGTCGGTCGTGGTAACAGACAAAACGTCAGTCGAGACAGCGAGTGAAGCCCCAGTCGGATCATCAGATAAAGCGTCAGTCGAACCGTCAGTGAAAGCGTCAATCGAAACGACTAGTAAAGACTTCGATCCTCGAGAAATTGACGAAGAAGTCAGAACTGGACCTGTTGAAGACCTGGAAGATTTATCATTCGATCTTTCTTCCAGGACTTTAAAGATTGGAACGGAGGCTCAAGGACCTGTGTGAGCTTCATTGATCGCTTTTTTGAAGTCTAATTTGGACGTCTTCGCATGGCAGCATTCGGATATGGTAGGGATTGATTCAAGGATCATATCCCACCGTCTTAACATAGATCCGTCAAAAAAGCCTGTACGACAAAAGAGAAGGGCCATGAATCCAGAACGCTACGTCGTATTCAAAGAAGAGGTGGAGAAGTTGCTCAAAATTGGGTTCATAAGAGAGTCTTTCTACCCTGACTGGCTTGCAAATCCGGTCTTGTTGAAAAAACCTAATGGGAAGTGGAGGACCTATATTGATTTCACCGATCTCAACAAAGTATGTCCTAAAGACAGCTTTCCTCTTCCAAGAATCGATCAGCTTGTAGATGCGACGTCGGGGCATGAAATTTTGAGCTTCATGGACGTATATTCAGGATATAACCAAATCCCCATGTATGAGCTGGATGAAGAACACACCTCGTTCATCACTGATCGA